>JARQOD010001123.1:0-39799 GCA_033576555.1 Oophaga sylvatica | reverse complement strand
CCCCTCCGGGGGCTTTTGCCCTCTCAGTTTAGTTCAGCCACTGATGTTTGTATTTTTGCTTTTTCCAGTTTTTTCAGTGGCTGCTGTTTTGATTTTGTTACACCAGAGAACTAATTTAGGTGGTAGAGGTCGTGTGATCTCAGGTGTTTTTGAAATTAGTAGAGTTGGTGCTTTTCAGGGTTTTCTGGGATTGCAGTAAGTACCCTTCCTATCCTTTTCTATTTAGTTAGTTTGGGCCCCAGCGTTTGCTCATACTATTTTCTTTCTGTGTCAGTATTTCATCTTGTCTAACCGCCATTACATGTTTGGGGGCTTTCTATTATCTTTGGGGTTCTGCTCCGGGGCAGATAGCTTTCCTATTTCTATCTTTAGGTGTAGTTAGTTTCTCAGGCTGTGACGAGGCGTCTAGGACCAACGTAGGAACGCTCCACGGCTGCCTCTAGTTGTGGTGGTTAGTCAGGGTACTGCAATCTCATAGATTCCAACTGCTCTGGTGTATTGCCTTTTTTACCTGCACTCCTCAGCTGCCGAAACATAACAGTATCACCGGCCTAAAAGTTGAAAATTGTATGGTACTCACAGAAGGGAAAAAATATTGTGAAAGAAAAAAGGTTGTCAGAGTTGTCAGAGATATTTTTCTGTTTGTTGTTTTTTTTTTTGTTTTTTTTCCCTCTGTATCTCTGGGTGCTGGGGAGGATTTTTTCTCTCAATGGAGTTTGCACAGTTGTCTGGCCGTGTGGATCAGCTTGCCACTGAGGTTCAGAGTATTGCTGCATATCTTGCTAGGTTGCCTGTTGTGGAACCTAGGATCCCCATGCCAGATTTGTTTTTAGGGGATCGAGCTAAGTTTCAGAATTTCAAAAATAATTGTAAATTGTTTCTTGCCTTAAAATCTAAGTCCTCAGGAAACGCAGCGCAGCAGGTTCAAATTATCATCTCTCTCCTGCGCGGCGATCCTCAGGATTGGGCTTTTTCCCTGATACCTGGGGATCCTGTTTTGAGTGATGTTGATGCATTTTTTCAGGCCTTGGGGTTATTGTACGATGAGCCTAATGTCACTGATCAAGCTGAAAAAACCTTGTTGGCATTAAATCAGGGGCTTGATGACGCTGAGTTATACTGTCAGAGATTCCGTAGGTGGGCAGTCCTGACCAAATGGAATGACGACGCTTTGGCAGCCCTTTTCCGGAAGGGTCTGTCAGATAATGTAAAGGATGTTATGGTGGGATTCCCTGTCCCCTCTGGTCTCAATGATTCTATGTCATTAGCGATTCAAATTGACAGACGTTTGCGTGAGCGGAGAAGTATGCGTGGAATAGTGTTGCCTTGTGAACCAGCTTCTGAACCCATGCAGTGTGATAGAGTGGTGTCTGGGGCACAGCGTCATGAGTTTCGAAAGCGCAATGGGTTATGTTTCTACTGTGGTGATGCCTCTCATGCTATTTCAGTCTGCCCTAAGCAGGGAAGACGTTTTGCACGCTCAGTTGTCTTGGGTAGTGTTCAGACTAAGTTTTTATTAACTGTCACTCTGATATGTTCTCTGTCCTCATTTTCTGCTCAGGCTTTCGTTGATTCTGGAGCAGCTATTAACCTGATGGATTATGATTTTGCTAAACGTTGTGGATTTCCCTTGATACCCCTACAGAAGTCTATTCCCCTACTGGGGATCGATTCTACCCCTTTGGCTGAGAATAAACCCCAGTTTTCTACTCAGGTGATAATGAGGGTTGAACCTGATCACCAGGAGTGCTGCAAATTTTTGGTTCTATATAATCTGCATGATATTATCGTGCTGGGTTTCCCTTGGTTACAGTCTCATAATCCTGTTTTGGATTGGAAATCTGTGTCTGTAACCAGTTGGGGCTGCCAATGTGTTAATACCAACACTCCTGTTTTTTCTGCCTCCCCCAGGCTCAGGATGTTCCTGACTTTTTGATTGATTTTTCTGATGTGTTTAGCGAAAGTAAATCTGCATCCTTGCCTTCCCATAGGAGCTATGACTGCGCTATTGAATTAGTGCCAGGTAGTAAATTCCCTAAAGGTCGCCTTTTTAACTTGTCTGTACCTGAACATGACGCTATGCGGTCTTATGTCAAGGAATCATTGGAGAAGGGTCATATCAGACCATCCTCTTCACCCCTGGGTGCCGGTTTTTTCTTTGTGGCCAAAAAGGATGGTTCATTAAGGCCGTGTATTGATTATCGTCTCTTGAACAATATTACTGTGAAATATCAATACCCGTTACCCTTGATTTCTGACCTGTTTTCCAGGGTGAAAAACGCTACTTGGTTTACCAAGCTTGACCTCAGGGGGTGTATAACCTTATTCGCATTAAGCACGGGGATGAATGGAAGACGGCATTCAATACCCCTGAAGGGCATTTTGAGTACCTAGTGATGCCCTTTGGGCTCACTAATGCTCCTTCCGTCTTCCAGTCCTTCATGAATGACATTTTCAGGGATTTTGTGGACAAATTTCTGATTGTTTATTTGGATGATATCTTGATTTTTTCTAATGACTGGGACTCTCATGTGAAACATGTTCGAACTGTGTTCCAGATTTTGAGAGAGAATGCTCTGTATGTGAAGGGATCAAAGTGTCTTTTTGGCGTACAGAGGATCTCATTTCTGGGATTCATTTTGTCCCCATCTGTTATTGAAATGGACCCGGTCAAGGTTCAGGCCATCTGTGATTGGGTCCAACCTACTTCATTAAAGGCTCTTCAGAGATTTTTGGGTTTTGCCAATTTTTATCGTAAATTTATTGGTAATTTCTCGGTTATTGTTAAACCATTAACTGATTTGACCAGAAAGGGTTCTGATGTGGTGAATTGGCCTCCTGATGCAGTCTCTGCATTTCAGGAACTTAAGCAGAGATTCACTTCTGCTACTGTTCTACGGCGGCCTGATGTTTCTCTGCCATTTCAGGTGGAGGTTGATGCCTCTGAAATTGGGGCAGGTGCCGATTTGTCCCAAAAAGATCCAGAGACCTCTAAAAGTAACCCTTGTGCCTTTTTCTCTCGAAAATTTTCTCCTACTGAACGTAATTATGACGTGGGTAATCGGGAGTTATTGGCCATGAAGTGGGCTTTTGAAGAGTGGAGACATTGGCTGGAGGGAGCCAAACATCAGGTGGTGGTCCTTACGGACCATAAGAATCTGGTCTATCTGGAATCTGCCAAGCGACTCAATCCTAGACAGGCCAGGTGGGCCTTGTTTTTCACACGTTTTAATTTTGTGGTTTCCTTTCTTCCTGGCACTAAGAATGTTAAGGCGGATGCCCTCTCGAGGAGTTTCCTTGCGGACTCTCCTGAGTTATCTGATCCTTCTGTTATTTTGAAAGACGGTGTAGTTCTTTCCGCCATCTCGCCCAATTTGAGACTTGCTCTGGAGGGGTGTCAGGAGGATAGGCCCGAGTGCTGCCCTGTTGGAAAATAGTTTGTCCCGGACCAGTGGAAGAAGAGTGTGATGTCTGAGATTCATTGTTCCGCATTGGCTGGGCATCCCGGAATTTTTGGTACCAGAGACTTGGTTAGTTGGTCCTTTTGGTGGCCTACCTTGTCTCGTGATGTCAGGGAATTTGTGCAGTCCTGCGGGACTTGCTCTCGCTCCAAGCCTTGCTCTCGCTCTAGTGGTTTGTTGATGCCATTGCCTGTGCCCAAGAGACCATGGACCCATATCTCTATGGATCTCATTTCCGACCTTCCTGTTTCTCAGAGAATGACCACCATCTGGGTAATTTGTGATAGGTTTTCCAAAATGATACATCTTGTGCCATTACCTAAGTTGCCTTCCTCCTCTGAATTGGTGCCGTTGTTCCTTCAGCACGTGGTTCGTTTACACGGCATTCCTGAGAACATTGTGTCTGACAGAGGAGTCCAGTTTGTTTCCAGATTTTGGAGGACTTTTTGTTCTAGACTGGGTGTTCAATTGTCTTTCTCCTCGGCATTTCATCCTCAGACCAATGGTCAAACTGAGAGAACAAACCAGACATTGGAGACTTATCTAAGATGCTTTGTGTCTGCTGATCAGGATGACTGGGTCTCTTTTTTGCCTTTGGCTGAGTTTGCTCTTAATAATAGGGCTAGCTCTGCCACTTTGATGTCTCCGTTTTTCTGTAATTCTGGGTTTCACCCTCGATTTTCTTCAGGACAGACGGAGGCTTCTGTCTGTCCAGGTGTTGACTCTGTTGTGGAGCGTATGCAACAGATTTGGGACCAGGTAGTGGAGAGGTTGTCCCTCTCTCAGGAGAAGGCCCAGCGGTTTGCTAACCGGCATAGGACTGATGGTCCTCGGTTTAAAGTGGGGGACTTGGTCTGGTTGTCCTCAAAGAATATTCCTATGAGAGTAGCATCTCCTAAATTTAAGCCTAGGTTCATTGGACCTTATAAGATCATGGAGATTATTAATCCTGTTTCTTTTCGTTTGCTTCTTCCAGGGACATTTAAGATCCATAACGTGTTCCACAAGTCCTTGTTGAAGAGGTTTGTTGAGCCAGTGGTTCCTGCTGCTGTGCCTCCTGACCCTGTTTTGGTTGAGGGCAATCTGGAGTATGTGGTTGAGAAAATATTAGATTCTCGTTTTTCTAGACGGAAACTCCAGTATTTGGTTAAATGGAGAGGTTATGGTCAGGAAGACAATTCTTGGGTGTTTGCTTCGGACATCCATGCTAGGAGACTTATCCGTGCATATCATAGAACTCATCCTGACCGACCTGGTTGCTCAAATGAGGGTTCGGTGACCCCTCCTCAAGGGGGGTGTACTGTTGTGAATGGGTTTGAGATGAGTTCTGAGCAGAGGCTTCCTCTAGTGGTTACAAGCGGTGCTGGTCTGTCCAGTGAAGATTGTGAGGACTGGGAATCAGGTGTTACTGACTGGTCTTATATAAGGGAGTCACCTTCCCATCAGGGTTGCCGGTGATCAATTGTTCTGGTCTGAATCCTTGATTCCTGTTTCCTTTGTAGCCTGCTGTGTCGTGTCTGCATCTCCTGCTAACAGATAAGACATTTTCTTCTTTTTGTTTTTTGTGCTATATTTTTGCATTTTGTCCTGCACTTGTGGGGGCCTTCAGGGTCCCCTCCGGGGGCTTTTGCCCTCTCAGTTTAGTTCAGCCACTGATGTTTGTATTTTTGCTTTTTCCAGTTTTTTCAGTGGCTGCTGTTTTGATTTTGTTACACCAGAGAACTAATTTAGGTGGAAGAGGTCGTGTGATCTCAGGTGTTTTTGAAATTAGTTAAGTTGGTGCTTTTCAGGGTTTTTTGGGATTGCAGTAAGTACCCTTCCTATCCTTTTCTATTTAGTTAGTTTGGGCCCCAGCGTTTGCTCATACTATTTTTTTCTGTGTCAGTATTTCATCTTGTCTAACCGCCATTACATGTTTGGGGGCTTTCTATTATCTTTGGGGTTCTGCTCCGGGGCAGATAGCTTTCCTATTTCTATCTTTAGGTGTAGTTAGTTTCTCAGGCTGTGACGAAGCGTCTAGGACCAACGTAGGAACGCTCCACGGCTGCCTCTAGTTGTGGTGGTTAGTCAGGGTACTGCAATCTCATAGATTCCAACTGCTCTGGTGTATTGCCTTTTTTGCCTGCACTCCTCAGCTGCCGAAACATAACAAGCCACCCTCATCACACATTGCGTGCCATTCCGGTTGGTGAGCTTAACAGAATTAAAAGAACCCGTAGTGATCCTGATGTCCTCAATGGGGAAGTTAGTGAAGCTCGCTTCAGACTTAAGAGGCTGTCCTACTTGGTCCCTTAATAGAGCCACTAATATTATGTCTTCTAAAAAGAGATCTGATATGGTGAATAAAGGGTAGCATAAAAGACGGATTTTGGTAAGACCTTACCTGTAAAATCCTTTTCAGCGAAGGAAGGAAGGGAGACACAGTCATTACTAGTGGGTAGGCGGAGCCCACACAGGATAGAACACCTCAGATTAAAAAAAGAGTGTTGACCAGCCCCTCCAGCTTGGGCTCCTCCTACTCCAGCTCTCCAGTCCGTACACAAGCTAAGGAAGAGCAAAAATCACCAGCGGAGCAACATAACCCCTTCTGAAGAACTTCAGAGAAAAAAACAAGAAGATAGGTTATGCATATAACAGAAAAAAACACACAGTCCCAGGTACTACTCACTGAACCTGACTACTGCGATGAGCTGGCAATGCTGGAAAAGAGCCTTAGCGCGCCGACCTCAGCCCAGATAATCGCTATCAGAGGAGGGTCACGCCGCATCTGAAAACACAACAACACACTTCTGCCATGGGAGGGATCTGTGTCTTTCTTCCTTCCTTCGCTGAAAAGGATTTTACAGGTAAGGTCTTACCAAAATCCGTCTTTCAGCAGCAGATGGAAGGAAGGGAGACACAGTCATTACTAGTGGGACGTCCCAAAGCAGTCCAGAAATTAAGGGTGGGCAAAAAACCAACAGAGGCAGATTCCAACAACTTAAATAAATGCGCAACTAGCGCTAAATACAAGTTCACAAGAACTTTAAACTACAGCCGCCCGCAGGACCCTACGTTCTAAAGCCGCATCAGCGGAAGCACCGACGTCCACCTTATAAAATTTCGTAAATGTGTGGACGGAGCGCCAGGTCGCCGCCCGGCAGAGCTGAGCTGCCGAGGCCCCTTGATGAAAGGCCCACGATGAACCCGCAGCCCTCGTGGAGTGAGCTTGAATCTTAATCGGGCAAGGTTCACCCCTAAGTCGGTAAGCCCCTAAAATGGCCGACCGAATCCAACGAGCTATAGAATCCTTGGAAGCTCGTTGACCACGTCGACGACCTGCTGGAATCACAAACAGAGAATCCGACTTCCGAAAACTTTGAGTAATAGACAAATAGAACTTCAAAGCCCGCACTAAATCCAATGTGTGCAAGGCCCGTTCCTTCGCATTCCTCGGTTCCGGACAAAGCGAGGGCAACACAATATCCTGGTTAACATGAAATTGTGACACCACCTTAGGTAGAAAGTCTCCCCGTGTGCGAAGCACTACGCGATCTGGGTGAAACTCCAGAAAAGGAGGCGAGCAAGAAAGAGCCGCCAACTCAGAAACCCTTCTCAAAGAAGTGACCGCCACTAGGAAGGCAACCTTCCGAGAGAGCAAGGAAAGACTAACAGAGTCCATAGGCTCAGAAGGCCCATGTTGAAGAGCCTCCAAGACAAGATTGAGCCGCCAAGGAGACACAAGCGCCTTCCGCGGCGGAAACTGACGGGTTACCCCGCGAAAAAAGGAACATACGTCCCTTACGCGAGGCGATAGCCTTCCGAAACAGCAAGGACAGAGCCGAAACCTGCCCCTTCAGAGTGCTAACTGCCAAACCATTGTCAACAAATTGGGAATGGAAAAAATCCTCGGGTTCCTAGAAGAACCTGAACACCACGAAAAGAAGGCTTCCCAAGTCTTGTGATAAATCCTAGTAGTAGCCGGACCTCTGGCAGCTCGCAGAGTAGCAATGACTTCGGCTGAAAAACCTTGACGGATCAAGATTTCGGTCTCAAGAGCCACGCCGTCAAACGCAGAGACTTCAGGTCCGGGTGACGAACGGGCCCTTGGGTTAACAGGTCCGGGCGAAGAGGGAGTGGAAGTGGAGGCGCTGCCAGAAGCGACACCAGCGTCGAGAACCACGTCCTCCTTGGCCAATCTGGGGCTATCAACATAGCCGGGACTCTCTCCAGTCTGATCCGACGCAACACCAGAGGAAGTAAGGATATCGGCGGGAACACATAGATTAGCTCGAATTGTTCCCACGGAGCCACCAGAGCATCCACCGCCACAGCCTTCGGGTCCTTGTACCTGGACATGAATGTCGGTAACTTGGCATTGAACCTGGATGCCATCAAATCCACTTGGGGAGTCCCCCAACAGGAGCACAGCAGTGCAAAAATTTTCGGATGAAGACTCCATTCTCCGGGATCCATCTTTTCGCGACTGAGGAAGTCCGCTGTGATATTCCGAACTCCTGGAATGTGAATCGCAGAGATGGCTGGCACCCTGGCCTCGGCCCATACCAGGATCCGAGACACCTCCATCATGAGCTTGAAGCTCCTCGTCCCACCTTGATGGTTGATATACGCGACCGCCGTCGCGTTGTCTGTCTGCACTCGGACTGGTAGACCGCTTAAAAGGACCGTCCAGTGTTGGAGGCAAAGGAAAAATTGCCCTCAATTCCAGGATGTTGATCAGCAGGACAGACTCTTCCAACGACCATACTCCCTGAATCCAGAGATCGTTCCAGACACCCCCCCAGCCCGTCAGACTGGCATCGGTGGTTATGACCGACCACCTTGGAGGGAGGAAGGACTTCCCCAGAGATAACACTTCCGGACGTAACCACCATCCTAGAGACTCTCGCACCCTGAGGGAGATGATGACACTGCAATCCAGTGAAAACTGCGATCGATCCCAACGGTTCAAAATGAGCATTTGGAGAGCCCTGGAATGAAATTGGGCAAACGGAATTGCCTCCATCGACACCACCATCAAACCCAGAAGGCGCATACACCTTCGAAGGGACATTGCTGACGACGACTTCATAACTTGTACATGTCGAAGAAAACTCGCTTGCTTGTCTGGAGGCAGAGACACCACTGCTCGTACCGTGTCGAAATGCATTCCCAAAAACAGGATTGACTGCGACGGTTCCAGAGACGACTTCTCCCAATTGACCAGCCACCCGAAGTCCTCCAGGAGCTGAAGGGATAGATTGCGAGCCGTCACCGCTTCCTCCTTTGAGGACGCCACAATCAAAAGGTCGTCCAGATAGGGAAGTGGGCCCTTCCGACGGGAACATGCAAATAAGCGTCGCGAATGTCGATTGACACCAAAAAATCGTTCTGCGACAGGGCCGCCACAACGGAGCGAAGTGACTCCATGCGGAATTTCCGGGTGCGGACATGCCGATTCAATCTTTTGAGATCCAGAATGGGGCGAAATTTGTCCTCCTTTTTGGGGACCACAAAGAGGTTGGAATAAAACCCTCTTCCCGGTCCTCCGGCGGAACCGGTATACTACACCCTTCTGCAGAAGGGAACCGACCTCCCGCAGTAGAGCGGCAAATAGCTCGGGCTCTGACGGAATGCGAGATTGGCAAAAACTGTCTGGGGGTCGAGAAAGAAACTCTATGAAGTAGCCTACCGACACAACCCGCGTCACCCAGGTGTCCGACACGCGGGAAGCCCAAGTCGGTTCGAATTGGAGCAGGCGACCTCCTACTCGAGCCCTCGAGTGAGACCCTGGCGTCAGTCCGCCTTAGCGGGCTTTTTGTCAGCTTCCCGCTTGTCTCGGCGGAAGCTCTGTTTCCAGGGAGTGCGGGATTTCTGAGCGCTTTTTTTTTTTTGAAAAAAAAAAAAGAGGGACGACCCGATCCCCAAGAGGGCTGACCGAACTGTCCCCTGGACCGAAAAGACCGCCGACTACTACCGGCACTAGGCCTGCCAGACGCAGAAGTCACAGCTCTTCGCTGCGGTAAAGCCGTTTCTTTTGCCTTTGCCTTGGCAATCAGCTCTGTGAGGTCAGATCCAAATAGCTGACCACCCTTGTAAGCTAAAGATAGCAAACCTTGCTTGGAAACCGCGTCCCCGGTCCACTGTCTAAGCCACAGTGCTCTCCTAACTGTGACCGCCGAGGATTGCGCCCTGGACAGCAGTGACGCAGTATCCAAACCTGCATCACTGCCATATCGGGCTGCATCCTCCAACAACTTGAAAAGCCCATCTACCTCGGATAGTGGGGATCCATCTTGCCACGCCGTCCGTAGACGGTCTAACCAGCTTAGGGAAGCTTTACAAGCACACATGGACCCTAGTACTGCTCTGAATCCATGACCCCCGGCCTCGTAGATGGATTTCGCCGCCATCTCCGTTTTTCTGTCCAGCGGATCCTGCAGACTCGCCTTCCCTTTAACAGGAAGTAATGAGGATTTGCTAATCTGGGATAAAGGGACATCCACTTCAGGAGAAGGAATCCAATTATCAATCAACTCCGTCGTACACGGATACAGCGTCTCAAAAAAAACGTTGAAAACGTTTATCTGGACACAGACGTTCCTTCTCCACTGCCCCATTAAGCTAATCCAGAGATGGTAATGTTGATCGCGACCTATGCGACTCCTGAAAATCCGGGCCGACTTACCAGGACGTCTAGTTACCTCCTCCGGTAACTGTAACGCCTCCCTCATGGCTCCAATAAAAGCCTCTGTACGGCCCAAAAGAGAGGCAGTGTCCCTGCCGATCCTCCTTATCTGAATCGGACATCTTCCGAGTCGCTACACGGGAAGGATGGCACCGGCCTGTGTCGCTTCCCGCCATGAGAGGATCTAGCTGACACCCAATAACCTAGAAGTTCAGACAGGCCATCAATAGAACGAGCGAGGGCCTCTATTTTGACATCACTGACACCTCCGACCGCTGCGCTTGACGCCGTCGAGGTCTGCGTGTCAGATACGCGAGACTGATCCTGTAGCGGATCTGGGAGACGGTCCGCACCTCCTGGACCCTGATCTGACATGCCCTCACACAGTATATGGCAGGTTAAACTCAGCAACCAGAACAGTGTGGGTTTTTTTTTAAAAAGAAAAAACGAACGCTGAAGGGTTAAAGCTCTTAAAGAGAGAGCTACCCCAGCTGTCCCCCAATTAAGGGTTAACCGCCAAAGAAGGGGTTAATGTCGCAGACTCCCCAACCCTTGTTAATGAAAAGGGTGTGCGAGCCCCAGGTGCCTCTTATGAGGTAGCAGCTGCAGGACAATGCCTCAAGGGTATGCCACACTAAACAAGAACGCCAATGAGATCGCTAACATATTGCGCTGATTTGTACATCGCAATGACGCCAAAGTCGTTAAGGAGATCGCTAACCACTTATGCGTCGTTAATGAGATCGTCCACTGAGGCAGCTACCAGCGGCATTAAAACGATCACAAAAACGATCGCATTAGTATGCGTTGTTATCGTGATCATTAGCGTTCAGTGTGGCAGTACCTTCAGAAAGGTGCCCTGCGCTGTGGGGGTGAGGGGGTTAAGCTTCTGCCCTCAGCGACTCACCCAGCTGGCCGCGGTGCAGTGTCCTTTGGTCGGTCGGGGGGAGCGGAGAGTGAGGAGCCCGAGGAGGCCGTCAGTAATGGCCGCCGCGCTAGAGGAGAGAAGCCGGAAGAGGAAAGGCAGGGTAAAGCGCGCGCTCAGAGCGCTTCCTGCCCGCGAAAGAACGGGAAAGTGCGAAGCCACGCCCCCCCGCCGGCTTCAAAAAAGGAGCGCGACTCACTCTGCTCTCCGCTCCTGTCCCGTCCCATGTCCTGCAGGCATCCACCTGCGGACAAAAGTACACAATCACCACACTGAAAACATGTAGCACTCAAACACATTATTAAAATGTTGAGTACTCACCCAGCTGAGCGCCACAGGGACCCCCAGGGATTTGTGGCGCTGTGCCCGTAGCTTCCCCCAGGGCGGGGAACGCAATGACCCCAGAAGCGCGGTTTGCGTCCCCGCCAGGGAAGCAACCCTCATCCCCCAGGGCCGGCAGGGTTCTGCAGGGACCACCTTAAAGGGTAATACAGATCCGCCAAGGGAGGGGTGGGGGTCCAGCAGCGCTGAGACCCCTGAGACCTCAAGACCACGGGGGTCCAAGTCCCTGTCCGATAAAAATAAAAAAATCTTCTGAGGAGCTGCTCCAGCAGTGACTATCCTCTGTGACCTCAAATTTTAGACTGGAGAGCTGGAGTAGGAGGAGCCCGAGCTGGAGGGGCCGGACAACACTCTTTTTAATCTGAGGTGTTCTATCCTGTGTGGGCTCCGCCTACCCACTGGTAATGACTGTGTCTCCCTTCCTTCCATCTGCTGCTGAAAATAAAAACTCCATAAAATAAACGACAAAAATGTATTATGTATCCAATGCAGCCTCAATGTAACCACATAACACAAATCAGAAGTTACTCCCTATATTACATCAGGATCCGATCCTGTTTTCCATTCTTGATCCGGGCTGTGCAACAGCGGCAAAGAAATGACTGCAATCGGCAATTTCGTTTTTCCTGCAGGGTCTGTACAGGTGCGGAGGAGATCGGTGCAGAACCGGCTCACATGAGGTTAATAACAAAAGATTTTCTGTAACCAGAACAACTCCTGCAGTTATGATATAAAAACATTATAAAGTGTAACACTACCAATGTTGTATATATTATCGACTGCTCCTTCTACATCAATATCTGTGGGACGTACATCGTGCAGATTACAGACCCGTACATCAGAGCAGATCACTGATCTCATCAGCAACAACATCTCACAGGCATCCAAGCCCAACAGCCGGATTTCAGAAGAGCCTATGGCATCGAAAAAGTGACGGCATAGTAGGGGAAGATCGGCACTAGGGGGCTTTCTGGGTTATGTAGACTCCTGTGCTCCCCCAGGTCTGACTATGCGGAAGGAAATGATGTTCCATTATTACCCAGACTTGCCACTTTTCTCCTGCTCTCCAGGTTGTTGTTACATTATGTGTATTGTTTATTCATTTCATGTGTATTCATCCTTTTCCTTCCCTGTTTTTTTTTTTTTTGAAAATTGCAATCATGCTGACATTTTCCATTCTGGCGTGCGGCCCCCCAGTTACTCCCACAGTGTTTATCCCACCAGTCTACAATTAGCACATATATATATATATTATATATTATACATATAAATAAGAGTTGACCGCACTCCATAATGGAAGCGGTGACAAAGAATGCCGGACTCGGTTCAAAGTGCGCTGCTTTGCCCTCTCCCTCCCACCCATCTTTCCATTTTTTCTCGACAAGGATGTATTTTTAAAGAATCTATTTTTCCCTGGAGCTGGACTCTCCTCTTGGCGTCTGCGGTGTCTTCTTATGTCTTGAACCTCCTGAGTCGGTTTGTCTGAGATTCTGGAGTCTCGAGTGTTTGGTGGTCATGGGTAGAGATGAGTGAACCAGTACTGGAGAGTTAAGGCACTGCCACACTTAGCGATCGCACCAGCGATCACGACAACGACTTAACCTGGCGAGATCGCTAGTGCGATTGCTAGTTAGATTCCAAACACAACTCATCAGCGATCTGTATAACGACCTCTGCGTCGTTGGGAAAACCTAGTCCCACCTGCGACGCTGGTGAAGTCGTTCATAAAGGGTGTCACACTCAGCGATTCAGGCTCACCAGCGGGACACCAACGACCAAAAAACGGCTCAGAACGTTCATAAGTGATCAGTGACATCTCAGCAGAGGCCACATCACTGCTACATGTCACACACAGCGATTCAGACTCACCAGCAGGACACCAACGACCAAAAAACGGCTCAGAACGTTCATAAGTGATCAGTGACATCTCAGCAGAGGCACATCACTGCTACATGTCACACACAGCGATTCAGGACTCACCAGCGGGACACCAACGACCAAAAAACGGCTCAGAACGTTCATAAGTGATCAGTGACATCTCAGCAGAGGCCACATCACGCTACATGTCACACTCAGCGATTCAGGCTCACCAGCGGGACACCAACGACCAAAAAACGGCTCAGAACGTTCATAAGATCAGGACATCTCAGCAGAGGCCACATCACTGCTACATGTCACACACAGCGATTCAGACTCACCAGCAGGACACCAACGACCAAAAAACGGCTCAGAACGTTCATGAGCGATCAGGACATCTCAGCAGGGCCACATCACTGCTACATGTCACACACAGTGATTCAGACTCACCAGCGGGACACCAACGACCAAAAAACGGCTCAGAACGTTCATGAGCAATCAGCGACATCTCAGCAGAGGCCACATCACTGCTACATGTCACACACAGCGATTCAGGATCACCAGCAGGACACCAACGACCAAAAAACGGCTCAGAACGTTCATGAGCGATCAGTGACATCTCAGCAGAGGCCACATCACTGCTACATGTCACACACAGCGATTCAGACTCACCAGCGGGACACCAACGACCAAAAAACGGCTCAGAACGTTCATAAGCGATCAGTGACATCTCAGCAGGGCCACATCACTGCTACATGTCACACTCAGCGATTCAGGATCACCAGCAGGACACCAACGAACCAAAAAACGGCTCAGAACGTTCATAAGTGATCAGTGACATCTCAGCAGGGGCCACATCACTGCTACATGTCACACACAGCGATTCAGGTCACCAGCAGGACACCAACGACCAAAAAACGGCTCAGAACGTTCATAAGTGATCAGTGACATCTCAGCAGAGGCCACATCACTGCTACATGTCACACTCAGCGATTCAGGATCACCAGCAGGACACCAACGACAAAAAACGGCTCAGAACGTTCATGAGCGATCAGTGACATCTCAGCAGAGGCCACATCACTGCTACATGTCACACCAGCGATTCAGACTCACCAGCGGGACACCAACGACCAAAAAACGGCTCAGAACGTTCATAATGATCAGCGACATCTCAGCAGGGCCACATCACCGCTACATGTCACACACAGCGATTCAGGCTCACCAGCAGGACACCAACGACCAAAAAACGGCTCAGAACGTTCATGAGCAATCAGCGACATCTCAGCAGGGGCCACATCGCTGCTACATGTCACACACAGCGACGTCGCTAATGAGATCGCTACTGCGTCATAAATGGTGACTCATTAGCGATCTCGTTAGCGATCTCGCTTAGTGTGGCATACCCTTTAGTGTCAAGTGCTAAACGTCGAACACAAACTTCTCCTGGCAGTCTGTTGCAATGTTCGGAGTTTCTTGGTGGGGAAAAGAGGGAGAAAGATATTTTTCCTACTCAAAAGTTCGGGTCCCCATTGTTTTCAAAGGGTTCAGGTTGTGGTTCAAGTTCAGGTACAGTTCTGGTACTTAAACCAAATTTTGGAATAAAGTTCAGGTCATGTACCAGAACCCGAACTTCCAGGGCCCACTCATCCCTAGTCATAGGGTCCTTTTTTACCTGTGTCTGTTGGTCCTAGGGTATCTCACACTTATGGGATCTCCTGTTTCTGGAGACTCCATGGGGAGGACTAAAGATGACAAACACTGTCTCCTGTTACTATTTTGTCCCATACTTCCAGTTTTTCTGACTTTCCAGATGCCTCCTGGTGTCTCCCATTACACCTCATCAGTGGTATTACTGTAATAACATGAAGGACTCCAGTGTATGTGTCGTCAGCCTTTATTATCTCCCCTGCTTACAATTTGTACCCCACAGTGATCACATTCTATCAGTGACAATAACCATCCTTCCAGCACAATTCCTGGTGTACTGGAAGGATCCATCAATGAGCAGTTCAGACCTGCTACAGTCATAGCAGATGGTACAACGAGGCGCTGCCTGTGCAACATGCTCTGTGTGTTTATTCTATTAAATTGTAGAGAATGGCACCCAGGAGAGACAAGGAAAATCTGTAGAGGGGACGACTACACCCAGGGGGAACAAAGGAAAGGCTGAAGAGGAAGACTCCCAGGAGAGACAAAAAAAGGATGACGACACCCAGGAGGAACAAAGGAAAGACTGAAGAAGAAGACTCCCAGGAGAGACAAAAAAAAGGATGAAGACACGCAGGAGGAACAAAGGTAAGAGTGAAGAAGATAACATGCAGGACAGACAAGTAAAAGGTTTCAGGAGGAGGATGATGAAACCCAGGGGGAACAAGGGGAGGGCCGAAGAGGATGACACCCAGGAGAGATACAGAAAGCTGTGGAGGAGGACGATGACATGCAGAAGTATTGAAGGGAAGGTTTAAGTGTATGATACCTAGGAGAGACAAGGAAAAACAGTGGAGGATGATGATGATGACGACATCCAGAAGGAACAATAGGTAGGCTGAAGAGAATGAAACCCAAGAGAGACAAGGAAAAGCTGTGGAGAACAATGACACAGAAGGAACAAAAGATAATGCTGCAGAGGATGATACCCAGGAGAGACAAGGAGAATCCTGTGGAGGAAGCAACTCTCAAGAGGAACAAGGGGAAGGCCCAAGAGGATAACACCCAGGATACGCAATGAAAAGGGTGCTGATGAGAATGACAAAAACAAGGAAGAACAAAGGGAGTAGAGAATGACACCCAGGAAAGACAAGGAACAGGCTACGAAGGAGGAGGATGACAACACCTAGGAGGAACAAGGGGAGGATGACATGAAAGAGACATAAGGGGAAGGCTAAGGAGGATGATGACCTGGAAAGTCAGGGGAAGGCTGCAGAGGAGGAGGACGACAACATCAGAAAAGTCAGAGAAGGCTGAAGAGGAGGAGGACGACAACATCAGAAA
This sequence comes from Oophaga sylvatica, assembly GCA_033576555.1. Lineage (NCBI taxonomy): Eukaryota > Metazoa > Chordata > Amphibia > Anura > Dendrobatidae > Oophaga > Oophaga sylvatica. Next base: position 23,556 of record JARQOD010001123.1, on the reverse strand, counting down.
AGTCAGAGAAGGCTGAAGAGGAGATGGAAGACAACATCAGAAAAGTCAGAGAAGGCTGAAGAGGAGGAGGACGACAACATCAGAAAAGTCAGAGAAGGCTGAAGAGGAGGAGGACGACAACATCAGAAAAGTCAGAGAAGGCTGAAGAGAAGGAGGACGACAACATCGGAAGAATCAGAGAAGGCTGAAGAGGAGATAGAAGACACTTAGGAGAGACAAGGGTAAAGCTGCAGTGAATGACGATGACACTAGGAGGGATGAGGAAGGCTACTGAGGAGAATGATAGACAGGAGATGAAAGTGGAAGGCTAAGGAGGAGGACACCAAGGAGATACAAAGGGAAGGCTGCACAATAGGACATGTAGGAGAGATAAGTGAAAGGCTGCACTGGAGGAAACCCAGGGATGGACAAGGGGAAAGTGGAGGAGGAGAAGCGAAAGTCCCAACAATGACACAAGGGTGATGAGGATTCTGGTTGTTGTAACAATTTCATTGCAATTTTCAGCTTTATTTTATACGTGCGAACCCTGTTTGAATGGTTGGCCTTTATTGTTGGCGTCTCATTGACATCTCAGGAGCCTGTAAACGCAGATTATGGAGAAACATAATCTCCTAACATCTCTTACAAGATGGAGGACATTTCCAGCTGGCATCATGAATTGATCCTCCCGTTGGCGTGAACCTGTATTCACGGCCAGTTTGTCAGTCGTTGATCCCTTCCCGAGTCTTCGCTGTATGTAATTACAAGGGTTGTCTCAGACGGTTCAAGTGCTGCTTCTTTTCAGCCTACTTCATGTTGTCGCTCTTGTTACAGCAGGTAATGAGGTATTTTGGATATGCCTGTGTATCATTAAATATGACAAAGATGGAGGGGTTCTGAAGATTGTCCACTAAGCTGTCATACCGCTGTGGAACATCGCCCACTGTATCTGGCTTTACAGGAGGGGTTTTCATGTCTTCATAACCCAGAGTAAACTCTCCAGTCAATACCTGGGCAACCAGAATGTACTTGTTTCCACTACTGGACGGGGGTGAATACCTCTCTCTCGCAGATATTGTAGCCTCAACAGCAAAATACACACCGTGCCCGTATTGAGTGGCTGAAGGGAGAGAAAGAAGAACTGAATGGAGGACTGAAGGAAGATAGGAGCAAGACGAGGGTGCTCCACAGCTTAAATCACACACAATGTAGTGAAGAGAGCATGACCCAGCTGAGAAGAAGAGGGAGACCCAACGACGGAGGGCGGACGACTTGGCGGAGATTAGGAGGGCAGGCGACTCGGCGGAGATTAGGAGGGCTGACGACTCGGCGGAGATTAAGAGGGCGGACGACTCGGCGGAGATAAGGAGGATGGACGACTTGGTGGAGATAAGGAAGGCTAACGACTCGGCGGAGATTAGGAGGGCTGACGACTCAACGGAGATTAGGAGGGCTGACGACTCGGCGGAGATTAGGAGGGCTGACGACTCGGCGGAGATTAGGAGGGCTGAGACTCGGCGATGGAGATTAGGAGGGCTGACGACTCGGCGGAGATTAGGAGGGCTGACGACTCGGCGGAGATTAAGAGGGCGGACGACTCGGCGGAGATAAGGAGGATGGACGACTTGGTGGAGATAAGGAAGGCTAACGACTCGGCGGAGATTAGGAGGGCTGACGACTCAACGGAGATTAGGAGGGCTGACGACTCGGCGGAGATTAGGAGGGCTGACGACTCGGCGGAGATTAGGAGGGCTGACGACTCGGCGGAGATTAGGAGGGCTGACGACTCGGCGGAGATTAGGAGGGCTGACGACTCGGCGGAGATTAGGAGGGCTGACGACTCGGCGGACATTAGGAGCGCGGGCGACTCGGCAGAGATTAGGAGGACGGGTGACTCGGCGGAGATTAGGAGGGCGGGCAACACGTTGGAGATTAGGAGGGCGGCGACACGGTGGATATTAGAAGGGCTGACGATATGGCTGAGATTAGGAAGGCAGACGACACAGAGATTAGGAGGGCGGACGACACGGCGGAGATTAGGAGGGCAGGCGACACGGTGGAGATTAGGAGGGCAGGCGACTCGGCGGAGATTAGAAGGGCGGACGACACGGTGGAGATTAGGAGGGCGAGCGACACGGTGGAGATTAGGAGGGCGAGCGACACGGTGGAGATTAGGAGGGCGAGCGACACGGTGGAGATTAGGAGGGCGAGCGACACGGTGGAGATTAGGAGGGCGGGCGACACGGTGGAGATTAGGAGGGCGGGCGACACAGAGGAGATTAGGAGGGCGGGCGACACGGCAGATATTAGGAGGGCGGGCGACATGGCGGAGACTAGAAGGGCAGGCGACACGGCGGAGATTAGGAGGGCGGGTGACACGGCGGAGATTAGGATGGTGACAGTGGAGATTAGGATGGAGACATGCCGGAGATTAGGAGGGTGACACGGTGGAGATTAGGGTGGAGACATGCTGGAGATCAGGAGGGTGACACGGGGGGAGATTAGGGTGGGTACATGCTGGAGATTAGGAGGGTGACACGGGGGAGATTAGGGTGGGGACATGCTGGAGATTAGGAGAGTGACACGGTGGAGATTAGGATTGAGACATGCTAGAGATTAGGAGGGTGACACGGTGGAGATTAGGGTTGAGACATGCTGGAGATTAAGAGGGTGACATGCTAGAGATTAGGAGGGTGACATGGTGGTGGAGACTAGGGAGGAGGCATGCTGGAGATTAGGAAGGTGACATGCTAGAGATTAGGAGGGTGACATGGTGGAGATTAGGGAGGAGACATGCTGGAGATTAGGAGAGTGACACGGTGGAGATTAGGGAGGGGACATGCTGGAGATTAGGAGAGTGACACGGTGGAGATTAGGGTGGGGACATGCTGGAGATTAGGAGGGTGACAAGGTGGAGATAAGGGTGGGGACATGCTGGAGATTAGGAGGGTGACACTGGAGATTAGGGTGGAGACATACTGGAGATTCGGAAGGCGACATGGTGGAGATTAGGGAGGGGACATGCTGGAGATTAGGAGGGTGACAAGGTTGAGATAAGGGTGGGGACATGCTGGAGATTAGGAGGGTGACACTGTGGAGATTAGGGTGGAGAAATGCTGGAGATTAGTAGGGTGAGACGGTGGAGATTAGGGAGGAGACATGCTGGAGATTAGGAGGGTGACAAGGTGGAGATAAGGGTGGGGACATGCTGGAGATTAGGAGGGTGACACTGGAGATTAGGGTGGAGACATGCTGGAGATTCGGAAGGTGACATGGTGGAGATTAGGGAGGGGACATGCTGGAGATTAGGAGGGTGACAAGGTTGAGATAAGGGTGGGGACAAGATTAAGAGGGCGGACGACTCGGCGGAGATTAAGAGGGCGGACGACTCGGCGGAGATTAGGAGGGCTGACGACTCGGCGGATATTAGGAGGGCGGGCGACTCGGCGGAGATTAGGAGGGCGGGGGACACAGAGATTAGGAGGGCGGGCAACACGGCGGAGATTAGGAAGGCGGGCGACTCGGCAGAGATTAGGAGGGCAGGCGACTCGGCGGAGATTAGGAGGGCTGACGACTCGGCGGAGATTAAGAGGGCGGACGACTCAGAGGAGATTAGGAGCGCGGGCGACTCGGCGGAGATTAGGAGGGCCGACGACTCGGCAGAGATTAGGAGGGCCGACGACTCGGCGGAGATTAGGAGGGCTGACGACTCGGCGCAGATTAAGAGGGCGGACGACTCAGCGGAGATTAGGAGCGCAGGCGACTCGGCAGAGATTAGGAGGGCTGACGACTCGGCGGAGATTAGGAAGGCTGACGACTCGGCGGATATTAGGAGGGCTGACGACTCGGCGGAGATTAGGAGGGCTGACGACTCGGCGGAGATGAGGAGGGCTGACGACTCGGCGGCGATTAAGAGGGCGGACGACTCGGCGGAGATTACGAGGGCTGACAACTCGGCGGAGATTAGGAGGGCTGACGACTCGGCGGAGATTAAAAGGGCGGACGACTCGGCGGAGATTAGGAAGGCGGACGACTCGGCGGAGATTAGGAGGGCTGACGATTCGGTGGAGATTAAGAGAGCGGACGACTCGGCGGAGATTAGGAGCGCGGGCGACTCGGCGGAGATTAGGAGGGCTGACGACTCGGCGGAGATTAAGAGGGCGGACGACTCGGCGGAGATTAGGAGGGCTGACGACTTGGCGCAGATTAAGAGGGCGGACGACTCAGCGGAGATTAGGAGCGCGGGCGACTCGGCAGAGATTAGGAGGGCTGACGACTCGGCGGAGATTAGGAAGGCTGACGACTCGGCGGATATTAGGAGGGCTGACGACTCGGCGGAGATTAGGAGGGCTGACGACTCGGCGGAGATGAGGAGGGCTGACGACTCGGCGGCGATTAAGAGGGCGGACGACTCGGCGGAGATTACGAGGGCTGACAACTCGGCGGAGATTAGGAGGGCTGACGACTCGGCGGAGATTAAAAGGGCGGACGACTCGGCGGAGATTAGGAGGGCGGACGACTCGGCGGAGATTAGGAGGGCTGACGATTCGGTGGAGATTAGAGAGCGGACGACTCGGCGGAGATTAGGAGCGCGGGCGACTCGGCGGAGATTAGGAGGGCTGACGACTCGGCGGAGATTAAGAGGGCGGACGACTCGGCGGAGATTAGGAGGGCTGACGACTCGGCGGAGATTAGGAGGGCTGACGACTCGGCGGAAATTAATAGGGCAGACGACTCGGCAGAGATTAGGAGCGCGGGCGACTCGGCGGAGATTAGGAGGGCTGACGACTCGGCGGAGATTAGGAGGGCTGACGACTCGGCGGAGAATAAGAGGGCGGACGACTCGGCGGAGAATAAGAGGGCTGATGACTCGGCGGAGATTAGGAAGGCGGGCGACACGAAGATTAGGAGGGCTGATGACCCGGCGGAGATTAGGAGGGCTGACGACTCGGCGGAGATTAAGAGGGCGGACGACTCGGCGGAGATTAAGAGGGCAGACGACTCGGCGGAGATTAAAAGGGCGGACGACTCGGCGGAGATTAAGAGGGCAGACGACTCGGCGGAGATTAAGAGGGCAGACGACTCGGCGGAGATTAGGAGGGCTGACGATTCGGCGGAGATTAAGAGCGGACGACTCGGCGGAGATTAGGAGCGCGGGCGACTCAGCGGAGATTAGGAGGGCTGACGACTCGGCGGAGATTAGGAGGGCGGGCGACTCGGCGGAGATTGGAAGGCGGGTGACTCGGCGGAGATTAGGAGGGCAGGCGACATGGAGATTAGGAGGGCGGGCAACACGGTGGAGATAAGGAAGGCGGGGACTCGGCAGAGATTAGGAGGGCGGGCGACTCGGCGGAGATTAGGAGGGTGGGTGACTCGGCGGAGATTAGGAGGGCGGGTGACTCGGCGGAGATTAGGAGGGTGGGCGACACAGAGATTAGGAGTGCGGACGACACGGCGGAGATTAGGAGGGCAGGCGACACGGCGGAGATTAGGAGGGCGGGCAACTCGGCGGAGATTAGGAGGGTGGGTGACTCGGCGGAGATTAGGAGGGCGGACGACTTGACGAAGATTAGACGGGCGGACGACACGGAGATTAGAAGGGCGGGCGACACGGAGGAGATTAGGAGGGTGGGCGACATGGAGATTAGAAGGTCGGACGACTCGGCGGAGATTAGGAGGGCGAGCGACACGGTGGAAATTAGGAGGGCGGGCGACATGGCAGAAATTAGGAGGGGCGGGCAACACGGAAATTAGGAGGGCGGGCGACACGGAGGAGATTAGGAGGGCGGGCGACTCGGCGGAGATTAGGAGGGCGGGCGACTCGGCAGAGATTAGGAGGACGGGTGACTCGGCGGAAATTAGGAGGGCGGGCGACACGGAGATTAGGAGGGCAGGCAACACGCTGGATATTAGGAGGGCGGGCGACACGGCAGAGATTAGGAGGGCGGGCGACATGGTGGATATTAGAAGGGCTGACGATACGGCTGAGATTAGGAAGGCGGACGACACAGAGATTAGGAGGGCGGGCGACTCGGCGGAGATTAGGAGGGCGGGCGACTCGGCGGAGATTAGGAGGGTGGGCGACTCGGCGGAGATTAGGAGGGCGGACGACTTCGCGGAGATTAGAAGGGCGGACACACGGTGGAGATTAGGAGGGCGAGCGACACGGTGGAAATTAGGAGTGCGGGCGACACGGAGGAGATAGGGAGGGCGGGCGACATGGAGGAGATTAGGAGGGCGGGCGACACGGAGGAGATTAGGAGGGCGGGCGACATGGCGGAGACTAGAAGGGCAGGCGACACGGCGGAGATTAGGAGGGCGGGTGACACGGCGGAATTAGGAGCGTGACAGTGGAGATTAGGATGGTGACAGTGGAGATTAGGATGGAGACATGCTGGAGATTAGGAGGGTGACATGGTGGAGATTAGGGTGGAGACATGCTGGAGATCAGGAGGGTGACATGGGGGAGATTAGGGTGGGGACATGGTGGAGATTAGGAGGGTGACACGGTGGAGATTAGGGAGAAGACATGCTGGAGATTAGGAGGGTGACACGGTGGAGATTAGGGAGAAGACATGCTGGAGATTAGAAGGGTGACACGGTGGAGATTAGGGTTGAGACATGCTGGAGATTAAGAGGGTGACATGCTAGAGATTAGGAGGGTGACATGGTGGTGGAGACTAGGGAGGAGACATGCTGGAGATTAGGAAGGTGACATGCTAGAGATTAGGAGGGTGACATGGTGGAGATTAAGAAGGAGACATGCTGGAGATTAGGAGAGTGACACGGTGGAGATTAGGGAGGGGACATGCTGGAGATTAGGAGGGTGACAAGGTGGAGATAAGGGTGGGGACATGCTGGAGATTAGGAGGGTGACACTGGAGATTAGGGTGGAGACATGCTGGAGATTCGGAAGGCGACATGGTGGAGATTAGGGAGGGGACATGCTGGAGATTAGGAGGGTGACAAGGTTGAGATAAGGGTGGGGACATGCTGGAGATTAGGAGGGTGACACTGTGGAGATTAGGGTGGAGACATGCTGGAGATTAGGAGGGTGACACGGTGGAGATTAGGGAGGAGACATGCTGGAGATTAGGAGGGTGACAAGGTGGAGATAAGGGTGGGGACATGCTGGAGATTAGGAGGGTGACACTGGAGATTAGGGTGGAGACATACTGGAGATTCGGAAGGTGACATGGTGTAGATTAGGGAGGGGACATGCTGGAGATTAGGATGGTGACAAGGTTGAGATAAGGGTGGGGACATGCTGGAGATTAGGAGGGAGACACTGTGGAGATTAGGGTGGAGACATGCTGGAGATAAGGAGGGTGACACGGTGGAGATTATGAGGGTGACACGGGGAGATAAGGGTGGGGACATGCTGGAGATTAGGAGGGTGACACTGTGGCGATTAGGGAGGGGACATGCTGGAGATTAGGAGGGTGATAAGGTTGAGATGAGGGTGGGGACATGCTGGAGATTAGGAGGGTGACACAGTGGAGACATGCTGGATATTAGGAGGGTGACATGGTGGAGATAAGGGTGGGGACATGCTGGAGATTAGGAGGGTGACATTGTGGCGATTAGGGTGGGGACATGCTGGAGATTAGGAGGGTGACACTGTGGCGATTAGGGAGGAGAAATGCTGGAGATTAGGAGGGTGACACGGTGGAGATTACGGTGGAGACATGCTGAAGATTAGGAGGGTGACACGGTGGAGATTAGGGTGGGGACATGCTGGAGATTAGGAGGGTGACACGGGGGAGATTAGGGAGGGGACATGCTGGAAGATTAGGAAGGTGACATGCTGGAGATTAGGAGGGTGACACGGGGGAGATAAGGGTGGGGACATGCTGGAGATTAGGAGGGTGACATGGTGGAGATTAGGGTTGGGACATGCTGGAGATTAGGAGGGTGACATGGTGGAGATTAGGATGGAGACATGAGGGAGATTAGGAGGGTGACAAGGTGGAGATAAGGGTGGGGACATGCTGGACATTAGGGTGAGGACATGCTGGAGATTAGGAGGGTGACATGGTGGAGATTACGGTGGAGACATGCTGGAGATTAGGAGGGTGACATGGTGGAGATTAGGGAGGAGACATGCTGGAGATTAGGAGGTGACAAGGTGGAGATAAGGGTGAGGACATGCTGGAGATTAGGAGGGTAACATGGTGGAGATTAGGGTGAGGACATGCTGGAGATTAGGAGGGTGACACGGTGGAGATTAGGGTGAGGACATGCTGGAGATTAGGAAGGTGACATGGTGGAGATTAGGGTGGGGACATGCTGGAGATTAGGAAGGTGACATGGTGGAGATTAGGGTGGAGACATGCTGGAGATTAGGAGGGTGACATGGTGGAGATTAGGGAGGAGAGATGCTGGAGATTAGGAGGGTGACACGGGGGAGATAAGGGTGGGGACATGCTGGAGATAAGGAGGGTGACACTGGAGATTAGGGTGGAGACATGCTGGAGATTCGGAAGGTGACATGGTGGAGATTAGGGAGGGGACATGCTGGAGATTAGGAGGGTGACAAGGTTGAGATAAGGTGGGGACATGCTGGAAATTAGGAGGGTGACACTGTGGAGATTAGGGTGGAGACATGCTGGAGATTAGGAGGGTGACACGGTGGAGATTAGGGAGGAGACATGCTGGAGATTAGGAGGGTGACAAGGTGGAGATAAGGGTGGGGACATGCTGGAGATTAGGAGGGTGACACTGGAGATTAGGGTGGAGACATGCTGGAGATTCGGAAGGTGACATGGTGGAGATTAGGGAGGGGACATGCTGGAGATTAGGAAGGTGACAAGGTTGAGATAAGAATGGGGACATGCTGGAGATTAGGAGGGTGACACTGTGGAGATTAGGGTGGAGACATGCTGGAGATTAGGGGTGACACGGTGGAGATTAGGAGAGTGACACGGTGGAGATTAGGGAGGGGACATGCTGGAGATTAGGACAGTGACACAGTGGAGATTAGGGTGGGGACATGCTGGAGATTAGGAGGGTGACACGGTGGAGATTAGGGTGGGGACATGCTGGAGATTAGGAGGGTGACAAGGTTGAGATAAGAATGGGGACATGCTGGAGATTAGGAGGGTGACACGGTGGAGATTAGGGTGGAGACATGCTGGAGATTAGGAGGGTGACAAGGTGGAGATAAGGGTGGGGACATGCTGGAGATTAGGGTGAGGACATGCTGGAGATTAGGAGGGTGACATGGTGGAGATTACGGTGGAGACATGCTGGAGATTAGGAGGGTGACATGGTGGAGATTAGGGAGGAGACATGCTGGAGATTAGGAGGGTGACAAGGTGGAGATTAGGAGGGTGACATGGTGGAGATTAGGGTGAGGACATGCTGGAGATTAGGAGGGTGACACGGTGGAGATTAGGATGGAGACATGCTGGAGATTAGTGTGGAGACATGCTGGAGATTAGGAGGGTGACACGGTGGAGATTAGGATGGAGACATGCTGGAGATTAGGGTGGAGACATGCTGGAGATTAGGAGGGTGACATGGTGGAGATTAGGGTGAGGACATGCTGGAGATTAGGAGGGTGACACGGTGGAGATTAGGATGGAGACATGCTGGAGATTAGGGTGGAGACATGCTGGAGATTAGGAGGGTGACATGGTGGAGATTAGGATGGAGACATGCTGGAGATTAGGAGGGTGACAAGGTGGAGATAAGGGTGGGGACATGCTGGAGATTATGAGGGTGACAAGGTGGAGATAAGGGTGGGGACATGCTGGAGATTAGGAGGGTGACACGGGGAGATTAGGATGGCGACATGCTGGAGATTAGGGTGGAGACATGCTGGAGATTAGGAGGGTGACATGGTGTAGATTAGGGAGGGGACATGCTGGAGATTAGGAGGGTGACATGGTGGAGATTAGGATGGAGACATGCTGGAGATTAGGAGGGTGACAAGGTGGAGATAAGGGTGGGGACATGCTGGAGATTAGGAGGGTGACAAGGTGGAGATAAGGGTGGGGACATGCTGGAGATTAGGAGGGTGACAAGGTGGAGAAGGGTGGGGACATGCTGGAGATTAGGAGGGTGACACGGGGGAGATTAGGATGGCGACATGCTGGAGATTAGGGTGGAGACATGCTGGAGATTAGGAGGGTGACATGGTGTAGATTAGGGAGGGGACATGCTGGAGATTAGGAGGGTGACACGGGCGAGATTAGGATGGCGACATGCTGGAGATTAGGGTGGAGACATGCTGGAGATTAGGAGGGTGACAAGGTGGAGATAAGGGTGGGGACATGCTGGAGATTAGGAGGGTGACAAGGTGGAGATAAGGGTGGGGACATGCTGGAGATTAGGAGCGTGACACGGGGGAGATAAGGGTGGGGACATGCTGGAGATTAGGAGGGTGACAAGGTGGAGATAAGGGTGGGGACATGCTGGAGATTAGGAGGGTGACAAGGTGGAGATAAGGGTGGGGACATGCTGGAGATTAGGAGGGTGACACGGGGGAGATTAGGATGGCGACATGCTGGAGATTAGGGTGGAGACATGCTGGAGATTAGGAGGGTGACATGGTGTAGATTAGGGAGGGGACATGCTGGAGATTAGGAGCATGTCACATATTGGAGCAGGAGTATCATCTTTTTACCACTGAGAGTTCTTACCGTTCTTTCCACAGAAGCTGCGATTAAATCCATGGTGACATATCTCCTTGGCACCATTTTCTGTGGTCCCATGGTAAAGCGTGCGCTCGATGGGAGTCTTGGGGCAATGCAGCATGCTTCTCTTTTTCAGCTGGTATTGCTTATAGAGCAATGCATTTTGCACCTTTTGCACCTAAAGAAGCAGATGTTTGTGAGTGGTGGTGGGAAATGGCGTCTAATCACTTGCACTTTTCCAGGAGACCAGGGGGGCACCCTTAGACTTTAGAAGCCATGTCTGGTCCCATTAAATTCTGTATAGTATGCTACACCAAGGCACATGAGTGGCAGATAATTACCTGGAGGACCTGTGTGACAGCTCTCTGCCCCTTTAGTGTGCTGAGGAACTGCTGGACAATGCTGTAATATTCCTCTGACGTCTCCATCACCGGAATCAGAGTTACTGACTGTTGGCGGTCTAAAGTCATAAGCCCAGATCTGCTTTCTCCATGGAGGGCACTCAGGATCTGGGAAGTTCCTTCTGGCTGTTTAGGGGGTTTTGTAGGAATCCTTGTATTTGTGTCTGCCCTTCGTATTCGCTGATTGTCACCTTGTGTTTCTTCTCCAGAGCAGAGAGTATTTCTGTTTTATAAGGGAAGTCCTCGACTCCATCCAGAGTCAGGGTACACAGTTTTCCTGACACTGCCTTCCTAATGGCTGCACATGCCACCACTAGACTGGTCTCATCCCCCGCTAGTATTTTTATTTCAGCAGTGTCCCAAGCTTTTCCAATCTCCTCTCCAGAAACATCATTAAAGTCTGCTTGACCAGGAGATGTCTCATCATAAGCCCGAGAGTTTTGCAAAGACATTTCTAGAGCTCTCTGTAAAGGTTCTTCTGCCTCCACCAAGGCTTGTTCTCTAAGAGAAAGTTGTAGCGCCCTCTGCAGGGCCTTTTCCTCGTCCTCCATGGCTGTGTCTAGGGTGTCCATGGACATCTGTATGGCTAGTAGCAGCTGAGCCTCTTCATCCAGTTGTCGGTCTTGGAATTCATCTCGGGACATTTTGCACGCCTGCTGCAGCTCTTCATCCTCCGTTTCGGAGGAGACTTCATCTTTGCCTTCAGCAGAGGTGTCTGTATAGATGTCTACGTCTTCCTCTTGTTTAATATTCCGCTCGGTGGTCGTGGCTGGAATTTCTTCTTTGTCTTCTTCACTCTGTGGATTCTTCAGAAGAGAAGCGAACACCTTTATATCTTCTGGGGGTGAAAGAAATTGTGAAAAAGAAATAAATAAATGGAAGAATTCATGTGTCTCAGTGAAGAGATTGATCAATCCCCCAAAGAATACCACAAGGAACCAATGTAGGACAGGAAGGACATATGTACTGGGGGGCATCATCATATGTCCTCTATATCAGATGTAGAGGACAGAAGGGCTCCTGGAGACAGGTGGGTTACATTTATGATTGGACAGCAGACTGACCCATGTTGGCTAGCAGGGCTCTTGTCTCTACTCGACTGTCCATGAAAAAAGAATCGCAGCATACACTACTTTTCCTCCGAAAGTCTGTGGGCGCAGGAAAAAAATCGGATCCCGCATGGACCATCCGAGTGGCATCCAATATTTACAGAAACATTTCTGTTATAAAGCCAGGAAACAGTATGTGATCATGTACGTGGTTTAATGTAGCTGTATGAAAACGGGTCACACACGAGTAGCACACCAATGTCGCGAGGGAGTCACACAGACGGAAATCGGATGAAAATGAGAAAATCCTTCTAAGTTTCTGGATATCCAAGAAGTATCGTTTCCCTTGTGGAGAGTGACATGCTAAGCATGCCGAGGTGAGGAGACTCAAAGCCACAATGCTCCTCTGGGAAATATGCAAATTGTCTCTTCAGAGAGGAAGAGGACTAGAACTCTAGTGCCACCTATTGGAAGCAGCAGTCCTAAAAGTCAATGTCGACCCTTTAACGAGCCTTGTTATATGACTTAGGACAAAAGCCAAACCAGAATCTCAATTTGCAGACACTGTGTTTCGGTGTACTGCCCCTCATCAGTGCAAAGTGTGAGATCTGGTTTAGCTGTGTGAGAGGCGTCTGACTGATATCCAAGAAGTATCGTTGTACGATACGATACAATACTTCTTGGATATCGGTCAGACGCCTCTCACACAGCTAAACCAGATCTCACACTTTGCACTGATGAGGGGCAGTACCCCAAAACACAGTGTCTGCAAATTGAGATTCTGGTTTGGCTTTTATCCTAAGTCATGTGACAAGGCTCGTTAAAGGGTCGACATTGACTTTTAGGACGGCTACTTCCAATAAGTGGCACTAGAGTTCTAGTCCTCTTCCTCTCTGAAGAGACAATTTGCAAAGTTTCTGGATGAAACACAAATGGGAGATGTAACTGGAGGTCAAAGAGAGGAAGAGGAAGACGCAGCCCAGCCATCTAGTATCAGTGGGTTAGTACAACAGCACAGGCAGCAGTGACAACTGTAGGGGAAACCGTAGCTGCAGGAGTCAGAGCAGTACAGACGGGCAGGTCGCTCACCATGTGGCAGATCATCGCATGGGCTGGTGCCCTCAGATCCGGGGCGAAACGGCTGAGTGAACCCCCAAACGCAATGAGTCTGGACAGGGAGGACGCTGAGGAACTATATGATACGGTCCGACCCGGGCACGTGCTGTATAAGGCCTCTTTCACACGTCAGTGGCTCCGTTACGTGTAGTGACAGTTTTCGCACGTACTGGAGACACTGACACACGTAGACCCATTCTAATGAATGGGTCTATGCACACGTCGGCGTGTTTTCACGGACCGTGTGTTCATGTGCAAAATACGCTGACATGTCCGTTTTTCTTCGGCACCACGGACCCAAAATGTCCCGCACACGTGCACATGGAGAACTGTTCACACAGTCCTCTGTGCACACAGACGGCTACAGTAAGCGCTGTCCCCCTGCCTGTGGTGCTGAAGCTGCTTGTAATTCTCCCTGCTCTGCCGACAACAACAAGCAGCGAGAATAAATGAAAGAAAACCCGACGTGGGGTCCCCCTTAGTTTTGGAACCAACCCGGCAAAACTATACAGCTATTCTCAGGCTGGTAAGGGGCCAGCCTAAAACCAGCAGCCCACAGCTGCCCAGAAAAGGTGCATCTATTAGATGCACCTATTCTGGAGCTTTGTCGGGTTCTTCCCACTTGCCCTGTAGTGGTGGCAAGTGGGGTTATTAAAGGGTTAATGCCACCTTGCTATTTTAAGGTGACATTAAACCAGGCTTAGTAATGAATAGGTGTCAATAAGACACCTATTCATTACTAATCCTATAGTAAATAAAGGGTTAAATAAGCACACACACACACACAATAAGAATAAAGTCTTTTAATGAATGAATACACTACAGTTTTTAATTCTTTATTACACTCCCATTCCTTTATCGATGCCCTCGATCTCCTTTAAAAATATGAAATAAAAAAGCAACAATATCCCATACCTGTCCGCCGTACAGTCAAGTCCCACGGCGTAAATCCATCTCTGGGGTTAATCAGTTTACAGCCGGAGCTCTGCTAATGCAGCCGCTCCGACTGTAAACTACTGGGGAATGAATGGAAGCAGCGAGCACAGGCTCAGTAACTGGGGGTGCCGTCACTGACTCTGCGCGCTGCTCCCATTCATTCCCCAGTAGTTTACAGTCGGAGCGGCTGCATTAGCAGAGCTCCGGCTGTAAACTGATTAACCCCCGAGATGGATTTACGCCATGGGACTGACTGATCGCCTGACAGGTATGGGATATTGTTGCTTTTTTATTTTATATTTTTTACAGGAGATCGAGGGCATCGATAAAGGAATGGGAGTGTAATAAAGAATTAAAAACTGTCTAGTGTATTCATTCATTAAAAGACTTTATTCTTGTTGTGTGTGTGTGTGTGTGTGCTTATTTAACCCTTTATTTACTATAGGATTAGTAATGAATAGGTGTCTTATTGACACCTCATCATTACTAAGCCTGGCTTAATGTCACCTTACAACAGCAAGGTGGCATTAACCCTTTATTAACCCCACTTGCCACCACTACAGGGCAAATGGGAAGAACAAGACAAAGCTCCAGAATAGGCGTATCTAATAGATGCGCCTTTTCTGGGCAGCTGGGGGCTGCTGTTTTTAGGCTGGGGGGGGCCCATAATCATGGCCCCTTACCAGCCTGAGAATAGCAGCCAGCAGTTGTATAGTTTTGCCGGGTTGGTTCCAAAAGTGAGGGGGAACCCACGTCGGGTTTTCTTTCATTTATTCTCCCTGCTCGCTGTTGCCGGCAGAGCAGGGAGAATAATGACAGGGAGCTTCAGCACCAGAAGCAGGGGGACAGAGCTTACTGTAGACGTCCGTGCCGTCCTGATGCGGCACACGTGTGCCACACGGATATACCACGTATTTACACGGACACGGATATCTCCGGTACGGTAATACCGGTACCGAAAATATCTGGATGTGTGAAACTGGCCTGACAAGGAGAGGAGTACAGGGAAAGAGGAAGAAAAGTGCAGTGTAGAATCTGCTGTTGATGCTGTAACAAATATGGATGTGCTGTGTAAGAAGACCAGTAAAGTTGTACGTTTACAAGTTTAAATGGACTGTGCCTCAATTTGTGCGAAACTGGACAGCGGAAGTCTCCAGCCACGTAGAGGAGACCCTGACGGTGCAGAAGATGAGGCCATAGGTATACAGAGCCCCGAATACTGTTTCCATGTGATGGGAGACCAGGGCACAACTACACTGTTATCCTCGGCCATGACCCTCCCTCACAGAGGAATCAGGAGGTGCAAGGGAGGATAGGACAGAGGAGTCTGGCGATGGAGGAGAGAATACAGAGAGGAATCTGGAAGTGGTTGTGAGGACAGAGAGGAGCCTGGAGGTGTATGAGAGGGTAGAGGGGAGTCTGGAGGTGTATGAGAGGACAAAGAGGAGTACATAGGTGCAGGAGAGGATGGACGAGAGAGGAGTCTCGAGGTGCAGGAGAGGATGGGATAGACGAGTCTGGAGGCGCAGGAGAGGACAAAGAGGAGTACATAGGTGCAGGAGAGGATGGACAGAGAGGAGTCTGGAGATGAAGGAGAGGCGAGGACAGAGAGATGTCTGGAAGTGGAGGAGAGGAGTCTGAAGGTGCAGCAGATTATAGAGAAGAGTCTTGAGTAGGAGATGAGAGGGCAGAGATGAGACTCCAAGTGCAGGAGAGGTAAGGATAGCGAGAAATTTGGAGGTGCAGGAAAGGATAGAGAGGAGTCTGGATGTGGAGAAGAGAGTGGAGATGAGTCTAAATGTGCAGGAGAGATCAGAGATGATTAGTGATGAGCGAGCACTAAAATGCTCGGGTGCTCGTTGTTCGGGTCAAGCACATTGGAATACTCGGGTACTCAGACAGAACAACGAGCCCAATGTAAGTCTATGGGAGACTCGAGCATTTTTACGGCGGCCCCCGGGGGTCTGCAGAGGGACTAGAAATTGTGGAAATCGATGGGAACAGTGCTCAAATGACATGGGAACATCATGGGGAAGACCCCTGGAAGCATTTCTGACCCACAGGTCACTGCTGTGAACAATGTTGTCAGAGTCTTACGCCTTTTTTTACAGATTCACAATAAAAAATACAAAAACAAAACCAAAATGAATTTTCCTGGGAAATATGTTAAGGAACATCCTTTCCAGGGCAATGATTTGTATATAAGGCAAAATAAATAACCAAAAATGCCCCTCCAGTACTTGGACTATGTTCACACGTAGCGTTTTTGATGAGTTTTTCAACTTTACCATTGCATTCAACCAAGAAATGTCATTGTAACATTTAACAACCGTATCTGGCCATGTGTGGTGTGTGACACATCATCAGACACATCCTGTTTCATTCATGAAGGAGGGACTCTGAAAGTCACAAAGCCCATTTTTATAGGGCCATCAGGTGGCCTTTACTATTCTTAAAGGGCCAGGAGTCAGAATGTAAGGGGATAGACTATATTACTGCTATACCTTTTCTCATTTGTTCCGTTACTGTATGTTATAATGTAATATAAGTGTAAGTATACTTGTTGCTATATAATGGTACTGCTACATTACTTTGTGTATTACCATTCTTGCTAAATGTCTATTGTGTATTTGTGCAGCTATGTATAGTGTATAGGGTAAGTGCAGTTTCAGTAATGGCCACTAGATGGGGGCATTATAGTAATGTAGTTACAGTTAGGACGTACCCTAGTATAGGAAATAGTTAACTATAGGAGGGGCTGCTGGGTTGTAAGTTAGGACACAGTGTTAGATAGTCAGAAGGGCACGGGCGCCTGCACTGTCCACATGGGCTCTAGGCCCAGGACACCACAGCAGCCATGTAACGTTATAAGAAGACAAGCTTAGCATTTGGAGTCTATAGGACAGAAGTATGGTGTCAAGCAGCAAAATTGCAGCAGTTCATAGCTGGACAAAGGAAGTGGTCCAGAATAGTACAGGGCGCAGATTGTTCAACATGTGGCAGATTATTGCATGGGCCGATGCTCTCAGAACCGGGGTGAAACGGACTGGAGAATCCCCAAGCACAGTGAGTCTGAACAGGGAGAACGCTGCAGTACCGCCTAAGGTGCTATTACCCGGTTATGTACTGGAGGACGTGGAACAGAGTGCAGGGAAAGAGCAGAATGAGAACTGCATAGAACTTGCTGTTGATGTTGTTACTGACAAGAATGTGCTGCAAAGTTATACAAGTTTCACATGCTGTATTTGAACCGGACTGTGTCTCAATTCTTGTGAAACCGTTTGCAGAAAAGCTCCAGCACCGTAGATGTATCCCTGATGGCGCAGTGGGAGAAGACACAGGTCCGTTAGCTAATGAATGTTGTTTTCATGTGAAAGGAAGCCAGGGCACTAATGTAACAGAGTTTTCGGCCATGACTACGGCCCCGGCGACCTCTCACAAGCCCTCACTATTCTTAGAAAGCCATCAGCCAGCTATGCTTTGTAGTTCCCATTATTAAACAGTGGGTCTCCTATACTGTCATTGCGCATGCAGTGAGTGGCAAGGCTGCCAAAAATTTGGACGCACCCCAATACCCCATTGATGAGACGTACAGGAGGGACTCCTGAAAGCAATGTTCCCATTATTAGGAAGTGAGTCTCCCATAGTGTTTGCCTATGCAGTGAATGCAAGGGCTGCCAAAAATTTGGACGCACCCCAATACCCCTTGGAAGAGACGTGGAGAAGGTCCTCATAAAATATTGTCCCATTAGAAAGAAGCGGGTCTCCAATTCTTGTAATGCCCATCGGTAAGTGTATGGGCTAACAAA
Organism: Oophaga sylvatica; assembly: GCA_033576555.1. Lineage (NCBI taxonomy): Eukaryota > Metazoa > Chordata > Amphibia > Anura > Dendrobatidae > Oophaga > Oophaga sylvatica. Next base: position 5,626 of record JARQOD010001123.1, on the reverse strand, counting down.
CATTTACCCCTGGGGGGTACACATCAACATACTGTATAACAATTTTTTTACGGGCAAAATAACGCCCTTTAAAAAAATTATGTGGGTTTTGCATCACGGACCACTGTCACCCTCGTGTTCTAGTGGTGGTGGATGATGAGGATGAGGAGAAGGAGGAGGATAACAAACCAAATAGCCAAACTCAGGAAGTGTATAACTATGTGTAGGTGTGAAGAGGTGCATGGGAATAGACCTCCCAAAAAAAAGACACTTTATTGGAGGTTATATTACGCTGTTATCATTTGGTGGTGTTGAGAAGTCTGCCCCAATCCAGCCCTTGTTCATTTTTATAAGAGTCAGCCTGTCAGCATTGTCAGTTGACAGGCAGATGCGCTTATCAGTGATAATGCCACCAGCGGCACTAAAAACCCGATCTGACAAAACGCTAGAGACAGGGCAGACGAGGACCTCCAAGGCGTAGAGAGCCAGTTCATGCCACGTGTCCAGCTTGGATACCCAATAATTATAAGGCACAGAGGAATCACGGAGGACATTGGTATGGTCAGCAAGGTGCACCCTCAGCGTGTTCCCAAACTTTGCACTCCTTGTGAGAGTACCCCGCGACTCTGGGCCTGGGCGATGCAAGGGTCTGAGAAAAATCTCCCAGAACTTTGACAGGGTTCCCCTGCCTCTGCTGGATTGGAGTTGTGTCTCTCTCGCCTGTACTCCTTGGTTGTCCAACGAACTGTGACCGCTGCCGCCAGCATTTTCAGATAGGAATTTTTTTAATAATTCCACAAGGGCCTCCTGGTACTGCCCCATTTTAGTAGACCTGTCCTCGGGAATAAGAGATAGAAAGTTCTCCTTGTAGCATGACTCTAGAAGTGTCACCAACCAGTAATGACTGTCACCCAAAATTTGGAGAATGAGAGGGTGACGGGAAAGGCAGCGTAGCATAAACTCAGCCAGGCGTGGCAGACTGCTTACAGGCAAGACTTCCGAGTCCTGACCAAGAGGACGACTGACCATGCTCTCCTCCTCCTCCTTCGGCCATCCACGCTGAACAGACGGTATGACAGTTGTGCTTGTAGTACCGTCTATAGCGTAGGAAAGTAGCTCCTGTTCTTCCTCCTCCTTCTCTTCCTCATTTTCACTCAATCCACGTTGGGATGAGATGAGGCTGGGCTGTGTGTAATCACATTGTATGGTTCCTTGCTCCAACTCATCGTGCTCCGCCTGTAATGCATCATCTTTTATTGTGAGCAGAAAACTTTTCAGAATACAGAGAAGCGGGATGGTGATGCTAATTATGGCATCATCGCCGCTCACCATCTTGGTGGAGTCCTCAAAGTTTTGAAGGATGGTACTGTGGTGTAGTGACTAATGTGGCACCTAGGGGGCGCTGTATAAGATGCTCAAATTATGCATGGAGGCATGAGATGGATGGGAAACCAGTCCCTGGTATGGTGCTAAATGGAAAGTATGTGTCGCAGAGCTATTCTGTGCTGTAGGTCAGTAATGTTGTTCTGGGACTTGTAGTCCCATAAGAGATTTCTTATTGTTGTTAAGGGTGAACCTACAGGGTTAGCTTGTGAGCTGGGTGGGACTTGCTAACCTCACATACACCACCCACTGGTGGTGGGAGAATGAATGTTACATACTGGTGATTGTAGGTGTTGTGAAGGACCTGTGATGAGGTCATGAACAGGTGACCAGACCATGTGCTTCATGCCTTGGCTTGGGAGTGGCTACAGGTATGAAAGGCAGTGTTGGGCACATGGTGAGGAGATTGTGTTGGAGACTGAGGAGTCTCTGGAAGTCTGGCTGAGACAGTGGAGAGTGTGTCCTGCACAGGGCTGCCTGCAAGGTTCCTGGAAGGTCTGTCGGTGTTGGAAGAGCCTGGGGTTGGATCGGATTCCTGGAAGCACGTGGTGAGACTTGGAACTTGGTGGCCAGGGTGTTGGACGGGGTCCTGAATAGCACCCGGACAGGACACATGGGTGTGCGGAGCCTGTGACGGTCCCACACTGAGAACCATGCAGTTCTATTGAGGAGTTTGGCTGGAGTCAGCCTGGAAGTGACTTTCTGTTACAGTGTGTCCGTGAGCACCGGAAGCGAGTCCAGATCACCCGGGAAGGCACCTGGCGGTCCCTGATGGCTTGCAGCCGCTTAGTCAAGCCCGTCCCATGCAATGGTGCGTCTGGGAACAGTAGTTTGCAAAGCTGGAATGCATTGATGTTTTTGTCATGTTTTGTTACCTGGTGTTTAACGTGAAAGTAAACAATTGATTTTGGACTAAAAGCCTGTGTGTTGCCTCATAACTGCGGTCCGGCCCTTGCCTACCAGAGCGAATCCCTACAGTACATATGTCTGAAATCCATGTCCACTCCTGAGGTCTTATGTGTGGAGTCTGAACTGAATACCAACAGTCTTGTTGATGCTGGTAGTCAACAACTGCCCTCTTCTGCTCACAAATCCTTCTCAACATCTGCAGTGTAGAGTTCCAACGTGTGGGGACCTGACATATAAGTCGGTGAGTCAGTACCTGCAAACACTGCTGAAGCACGGCAAGGGCGGCTGAAGCTATAGCTGACTTTCTAGAATGGGCACACAGGCGGCGTACTTTGACAAGCAGATCCGGCAGCTTTGGGTAGGTTTTGAGAAACTGCTGAACCATGAGGTTAAGCTCATGGGCTAGGCATGGTACGTGTGTGAGCTCACCTCGCCTCAGAGTAGCCACCAGGTTCCGGCCATTGCCACACATGACCATGCCTGGCTGGAAGTTAAGTGGTGACAGCCACAGATCTGCCTGCTCTTTCAGAGCTGTCCACAACTCTTCAGCATTGCTCGGTTTGTCACCTAAGCATATTAGCTTTAGCACAGCCTGTTGCCGCTTGGCTGAGGCAGTGCTTCCAGCTTGTGACTGATGTGTTACTTTCAGAGATGGAGGCTGAAGAGGAGGAGGAGAAGGAGGAGGATGATGTGCAGGAGCTGTAGACTGTGGGGGCAACCCTGATTGACGTAGGGCCCGCAATCCTCTGCATTGGTAGGACGTGTTCCATTCCAAGGTCCAACTGGGTCCTGGCTTCCACTATGTTAACCCAGTGTGACGTCAGCGAGATGTACCGTCCCTGCCCACAAGCACTGGTTCGGTGGACTTTCCCAGTAACTGCATTGTTGAGGGCACTGGTAATGTTGTGGGACACGTGCTTGTGTAATGGGGGGACGGCACACCAGAAGAAATTGTGTTAGCTGGGGACAGACTACCTTGGGACGGCCGCTGCCATCAGGTTGCGGAAAGCTTCCGTCTCCACGAGCCTAAAAGGCAACATTTCGAGCGCAAGCAGACGAGAAATGTGTGAATTTAGTACTGTGGCCTGCTGAGCGTTGGCTGGGTATTTCCGCTTGTGTTCCAATGACTGGGGTATGGACAACTGAAGGCTGCGCTGGGATAAGGATGTGGACGTGTTTGATGATGGTGGTAGTTGAGTGTGTGCAACGACAGGTGCAGGGCAGGAGGCAGCTTCGCAGGCACCATGGACAGGGGATTGGTTTGCACGCAAAACAGTGGAAGAAGCAGTGGTGTCACCTGCAGACACTGTTCCTGGACCCTGGGGATCGGCCCACAAAGTTGGGTGCTTTGCTGCCATGTGCCTGATCATGCTGGTGGTGGTCAGGCTGGTAGTTTTGCTACCCCTGCTGATACTGGCCTGTCAGGTGGTGCAAATGGCCTTTTTGGGGTTGTACTGGCAACTTCCGTTGTGTTGGTGTTACGGGGAACGGTTGCCCACCTTCTGTCTGCGGCCACCACACTGCTCCTTAGTGCCTGTGGGGTGCTATGCCTCCCTCTCCCTGTGTGCTGCTGTCCTTGCTCTGCATGTCCTCCTGCCAGGTTGGGTCAGTTACTATATCATCCACCACCTCGTCTTCCACTTCCGCATCCTGGTCTTCCTCTTGACTTTCTGGCAATTGTGTCTCATCATCGTCCACCTCTTGTGACACTTTCCCACCGTCGCCTTCGTGTAAACGTTGCTGCTCCAATATTTGGGCATCGCTACATGCCATATCATCTTGCCCTGCTTCAAGTGGACCAGGCTAGAGGCCCGAATCTATAAATGGAAAAGTGAACAGCTCTTCGGAGTGTCCAAGTGTTGGATCAGTTGTCTGCGGGCACTCGTCAGGGTGGGAGGAAAGAGGATCAGGGTGAGGAATATGTGGTCCACACTCATGGCTACTGAGACTTGACTGTGTGGAAGACAGGGTGGTGGCAAAGTGACTGGAAGCATTATGCGCTATGAAACCAACAACCTTTTGACACTGCTGTAGGTTCAATAGTGGTGTGCTGCTGCGGTCCCCTAGTAATTGGGACAGGAAGGTCGGGCGAGAAGATGTGGGTGTTTGTTGTGGCACTTTTTCTGCTTGCCCACGACCTCGGCCTCTGCATGCACCATCACCATCACGTCCAGTTCCCCGTCCCTTGCCACGCGCCTTGCCCATTTTAAATGGAGGACAATATTTTCCACGTTCACTACAAGTGGGTGAATTTGGAGCGAACTTATATGTGATCTGTGTGACGGAAAGCCACAGTTTCAAATAGCTGGCCTGTAGGTAACTGTTTTTAACAGCAAACTGGTGTCAATAACTTCGCTAACACACTGCAACAAAATTTAAATGGAGGCCAGAAATGGCAGAATTTTGAGCCCACTTATATGTGATCCGTGTGATGGACAAATCAGTTTTAAATAGATGGATTTTTACGCTGTAATATGGAAAGGATCTGCTGTATTCTGCAGTGCCAACAAGCAAATGGAGCAGAAAAACGGTGTTCTCTGGATTGCTTTTTAAGCAAATAATCAGGAATAACCCCTTCCCGGTCTGTGACGCCTACGTAGGCGTCATGGCAGAAATTGCGTTTCTGCGGGTCGGGTGATCGGGGTCCCTGAAAATTCACCCGACCCGCAGGTACAGGAGGACTTGTACTTGACCCAGGGGGGGGTGGCTTTACCCCCCCATGGCTACGATCGCTCTGATTGGCTGTTGAAAGTGAAACAGCCAATCAGAGCATTTGTAATATTTCACCAATGAAATTTTGTGAAATATTACAATCCAGCCATGGCCGATGCTGCAATATCATCGGCCATGGCTGGAGACCGCGATCTGCCCCCCCCCCCACCGACTGACGGGGGCGATCTGCCCCCGCCACCGACGGCGATCTGCCGCCGTCAGTATTTGCACCCCTCGCCTTCCGATTCCCCCCCTCCCACCTCCGGTACCTCCTGAGTCCCGGTGTCCCTCCGTCTTCCTCCATGGGCGCCGCCATCTTCCAAAACGGCCGGCAGATTCATACATTCATTCCAGGTACATTTTTATTACTGTGATAAACCCTATCACAGTGATCAAAATAAAAAAAATAGTAAATACCCCCCCCCCCCTTTATCATCCCCATAGGTGGGAAAAAATAATGAAATGAAGAAAATATATTTAGTTTTTCATTAGGGTTAGCGTTAGAATTAGGGTTAGGTTTGGGATTAGGGCTAAGATTAGGGTTAGGGGTGTGTTGTGGTTAGGGTTGGGATTAGGGTTAGGGGTGTGTTGGGGTTAGGGTTGTGGTTACGGTTGGAGTTAGAATTGAGGGATTTCACAGTTT
>JARQOD010001122.1:0-108920 GCA_033576555.1 Oophaga sylvatica | reverse complement strand
TCTTTTAAGAATAGTTTACTGACATCGTACACATATCATAAGACCGCGTGACATTTTCACTGGCCCTTAAAATTATTCCCAGTTGCCATGGATCCAGTAGCCCAGCTGGCTCTGCAGTTGCAGGGATTATCCATGGAGCTGACGGACATTAAGTCCAAAGTTTTGTCTCCCTCGGAGCAAACCAGATTTGAACCTAAAGTAGCTCTCCCGGACAGGTTCACTGGTGGGCGAGACAAATTTTTTACCTTCAGGGAAGCATGTAAATTGTATTTTCGGCTTCGGCCTCGATCATCAGGGAGTGAAGAGCAGAGAGTGGGAATTGTTATCTCGCTCCTACAAGGGGACCCTCAATCCTGGGCATTTTCCCTTCCTCCGGGATCCCCGGCTCTACAGTCAGTAGATCGATTTTTTACTGCCCTGGGTTTGGTATATGATGACCCAGATCGGGTCTCTCTTGCTGAGACAAAATTACGTAAGATACAGCAGGGAGATCGTCCGGCGGAGGAATTTGCTTCTGAGTTCCGTAGATGGGCCTACAGATACTCAGTGGAATGACCCAGCTCTTAGGAGCAGTTTTGTCATGGGCTTTCTGACAAATTAAAGGACGTTTTGGCTCAGTATGATTCTCCTCCATCACTGGAGGCTGCTATGGCCTTGCTATCCGTACTGATAGACGGCTTCGGGAGAGGGTGAGGTAACCCCACTCCCTGTTGTTTTCTCACCTACCACTAAAGTCCCTTATGTTGAGGTTCCCCTTGTCTGTTCGGAGGAGCCTATGCAGTTGGGAGGGACATCATTTCGTAGGAGGGGATTGGCGGTACGCCGCAGGACTAGAAGGTGTTTCTTCTGCGGGAAAGAGGGACATTTTGTTGGGGGATGTCCGTCCCGTGCCTTGTTGAACAAGAAGTCGCCGGAAAACTGTTAATCCCAGGTTGTGTGGTGGACGACAATCTGGGAGTATGTATTTCGTCCGCTAGTTCTTCTCAGTTCCTTGTACCAGTGGAGGTGGTGGTTGGTACGAGAGTGGAGAGATTTTCTGTTCTTCTTGATAGTGGGTCCGGGGCTAATCTGGTTGACGCTCAGTTTGCTCAGGCTCAAGGTATGCATCTGAGTGTATTGGTCAAACCGATCCCTATATTCTCCATTGACGCCAGGCCTCTCGGCCAAGGTAGCTTTGTTCATGAGGTTCATAACATTGACCTTCGGGTAGGGGCAATACATAGGGAACTATTATCTTGTTATGTGTTGGAGGGTCTACCTACTCCTATTGTGTTGGGACTTCCTTGGTTGGTTAAACATAACCCTGTGATTAATTGACAGTCCAGAGAGATAAGCCAATGGGGTGAGTTTTGCAAAAGTAACTGCATGAACACAGTCATCAGTGCGGTCGTGCCTAGTACTTTGCCTCCTTTTTTGGAGGACTTTGGGGATGTGTTCTCTGAGGAGGGGTGTCAGGAGTTGCCTCCTCATCGCGTGTATGACTGCTCTATTAATTTACTTCCTGATGCTAAGTTACCTAAAGCTAGGTTATATAACCTTTCTGGTCCTGAGAGGCAGGCTATGAAAGATTATATTTCGGAAAGTCTGGCCAAAGGGCATATTAGACCTTCATCTTCCCCAGTGGCCGCGGGGTTCTTCTTTGTGAAGAAAAAAGATGGAGGCCTACGCCCTTGCTTGGATTTCCGCGAACTTAATCGGATTACTGTTCGAGATCCGTATCCACTCCCTCTGATTCCTGATCTCTTCAATCAAATTGTTGGCGCCAAATGGTTCTCTAAATTGGATCTCAGGGGGGCGTATAATCTGATTAGGATAAAAGAGGGGGATGAGTGGAAAACGGCGTTTAACACGCCGGAGGGACATTATGAGAACCTTGTCATGCCTTTTGGTCTGACTACTGCACCAGCAGTATTCCAACATTTTGTTAATGACATTTTTCGTCATCTGGTGGGGCTGTTTGTGGTCGTATATTTGGATGACATTTTAATTTACTCGCCAGATCTTGTGTCTCACCAGGAGCATGTGAGACAGGTGTTGCAGATCTTGCGAGACAATAAACTATACGCCAAACTGGAAAAGTGTGTATTCGCCGTACAGGAACTTCAGTTTTTGGGTTTCTTGTGTCAGCCTCCGGTTTCCGTATGGACCCTGAAAAGGTGAGAGCAGTGCTTGAATGGGATCAGCCAGAGGATCTTAAGGCTCTGCAGCGTTTTCTGGGGTTTGCTAACTACTACCGGAAATTTATTTGTAATTTCTCATCTGTTGTCAAACCTCTCACTGACATGACAAGAAAAGGGACGGATTTTTCTAAATGGTCGGACAAAGCTTGCCAAGCTTTTTCCTCTTTGAAAAAATGTTTTGCTTCGGCACCCGTTCTCATCCAACCAGATGCATCACAGCCGTTCGTTGTGGAGGTGGACGCGTCTGACGTAGGGGTGGGTGCAATATTGTCCCAGGGTCCGTCCCCTGGTAAATGGCATCCGTGCGCTTTCTTTTCTAAGAAATTGTCGTCCGCCGAAAGGAATTATGATATCGGCAATAGGGAACTTTTGGCCATTAAGTTGGCTTTTGAAGAATGGCGTCACTTTTTGGAGGGGGCAGTCCACCCGGTCACCGTCATTACTGATCACAAGAACCTGCTGTATTTGGAATCTGCTAAGCGTCTGAATTCCAGACAAGCTCGATGGTCGTTGTTTTTTACCAGGTTTAATTTTGTTGTCACTTATCGCCCTGGATCTAAGAATGTTAAGGCGGATGCCTTGTCTCGCAGTTTCCCAGGGGCCGGGAAAATGGATGACCCGATTCCTATCCTTCAGGAGGGGGTGGTAGTGTCGGCTGTATGTTCTGAGCTTGAGGAGGAGGTATTAGAGGTTCAGGGGGACGCCCCTGCAGGACCTCCAGGGAGACTGTTTGTCCCAAATCAGTTGAGACAAAAGGTTATTGAGGCACATCATATTTCTGCTTTAGCAGGACATCCAGGGAGTAAGGCTACTTTAGATCTCCTTTCTCGCCGGTTTTGGTGGCCTAACGTTAATAAAGATGTTTTAACTTTTGTCGCGTCCTGTGGGGTTTGTGCTCGCTCTAAAACCCCTCATACCCGTCCGTCTGGGACCCTCTTACCCTTGAAACTTCCGGAGCGTCCATGGACTCATTTATCTATGGACTTCATTACGGACCTTCCTCCGTCGTCAGGGAATACTGTCATACTGGTGGTTGTTGACAGGTTCAGTAAGATGGCACATTTCATTGCTCTTCCTGCCCTCCCTAATGCTAAAACTCTGGCGCAGGTGTTCATTGGGGAGATTGTGAGACTTCATGGGTTGCCTTCTGATGTGGTGTCAGATAGGGGGTCTCAGTTTGTGTCCAAGTTTTGGAGGGCATTTTGTTTACGTCGGGGGATGCAATTGTCATTTTCCTCGGCTTTTCATCCGCAGACCAATGGTCAGACAGAGCGTCTGAATCAAAGCCTAGAGACTTATCTTCGGTGTTTTGTCTCAGAGAACCAGGAGGACTGGTCTTCTTTCTTGCCTCTGGCAGAGTTCGCTCTTAACAACAGGCGGAGCGAGTCCACTGGTAAATCCCCGTTTTTTGGGGCATATGGTTTTCATCCCCAGTTTTGTACTTTCAATGGGGGGGGCCCTTCTGGGGTTCCTGAGGAGGAGCGTTTCTCGTCGTCACTTGCTTCAGTGTGGAGAGGTGTATTGAATAATCTGAGTGCTATGGGGAACCGTTATAAACGTATGGCTGATAGGAGGAGAGTTTCTGGTCCAGATCTTAATGTGAACGATCTGGTATGGTTGTCTACCAGGAATATAAAACTTAAAGTTCCCTCCTGGAAGCTGGGCCCCAGATTCATCGGGCTGTACAGGATCAGTTCCATAATTAATCCTGTGGCATTTTGTCTGGACCTCCCTCCTACGTTTAAAATTCATAATGTGTTCCACAAGTCATTACTTAAGAGGTACGTGGCACCAGTCATACCATCACCTCTACCTCCTCCTCCAGTGGTGGTCAATGGTAACTTGGAGTTTCAAGTGTCAAAGATCATTGACTCACGTCTGAATCGCCGGTCCCTTCAGTACTTGGTGCATTGGAAGGGGTATGGTCCAGAGGAGAGGACGTGGGTTCCTGCGTCTGACATTAACGCAGATCGTTTGGTGCGGACCTTCCACAGAACTCACCCGGGCAAACCTGGCCTGAGGGTCCGGAGGCCCCTCGTAGAAGGGGGGGTACTGTCATGTGTGCATCGCCACGAAGATCGTCGCGGTTGCACATTCTGACTTCTCACAGCTGAGTTGCTGTTTCTTTGTGTTTGGCAGTTAGGGAGTTAATTCTGTCTGTGCTCAGTTCTGGGACTGGGTGCAGTTTCTCCCGGCTGCAATTAATTATTTGTTGATTGGTTTCCTTTAAATCTCTGGTTGTCTGTGTTGGGAGTTGCCAGTGAAATTCTTCATGCAGACCACAGATAGGATTGTATCTGTATAGACTTAAGTTAAAGAGCTCCTTAGTTGTTTTAAGCTCACCTTGCTTAGAGTTTAATATCCCAGATCATTTATGTTCCTTCTGTGTTTGAGTGTGTATGCAAGTCTGTGTTTTCTCCAGTCTGTCTTATATTTCTAATCTGTGTATTTAGCAGAGATCAGCCCATATCCTTTGGTGGTAATCAGAATCCTTCTTAGGACTGATTACAGGGTTCAGGGACTGATAGGAGACAGGGTTAGGCTGGAGACTTGGACCTCTGAACCATTATCAGTACCTCCAAGGTGAGGGATTAGTTAGGACCCCAGCTTAGGGTCAGGTTAGACCCCCGGTCCTCTTCTTTCCTGTGACAGTGTATCAAGTCCTCAAGATTTATCCTGAGTTCAACGGATATCGTGTCAGGTAAATCTATTCTTTATTTACATGCTGATGTTGCTAATCTATATGTTGTATAGAGTGTTGTTCTTTTAAGAATAGTTTACTGACATCGTACACATATCATAAGACCGCGTGACAATAGGTGTGTTATTGACACCTCTTCATTACTAAGCTTGGCTTAATGTCACCTTACAATAGAAAGGTGACATTAACCCCTTACTAACCCCACTTTCCACCCCTACAGGGCAAGTGGGAAGACCCCGACAAAGCTCCAGAATAGGCGCATCTAATAGATGCGCCTTTTGTGGCCTGCTGCTGGCTGCTGTTTTTAGGCTCGGGGGGAGGACCCATATTCATGGCCTCTTTCCAGCCTGAGAATAGCAGCCCGCAGCTGTATAGTTTTGCCGGGTTGGTTCAAAAACTAAGGGGGACCCCACGTTGGCTTTTTTTTCATTCATTCTCCCTGGTCGCTGTTGCCGGCAGAGCAAGGAGAATAATGACAGCTGACTTCAGCACCACAGGCAGGGGACAGCGCTTACTGTAGCGCTTCTTCCCCTGCGGTCGTCCGTGTGGTCCTGATGCAGCACACATGTGACACACGGATATACCACGTATTTACACGGACACACGGATATCTCCGGTACCGATTTTTCCAGTACCGGAAATATCTGGACGTGTGAGACCTGCCTAAGGCCCGGATCAAACTTGAGAGTGTGATGCAAGAAACTGGCGCGAGTCTCTCGCCTCAATACCCAGCACTGCCGCCGGCACGCGGGACCGGAGTGTGTGGCTGCATGTATTTCTATGCAGCTGAACGCTCCAGTCTGAGTGACGGCGTCAGTGCCGAGTATTGAGGCGAGAGACTCGCACAAGTTTCTCGAATTGCAGTCACAAGTGTGACCCCGGCTTAAGAGAGGTATTCACACACGTAGGGACCCATCAGTCTTTGAGACCACCTTGACGATGGTTAATGGGCAGATATGATTTGGCCAAATTTTATGTTAAGAGTCTCATTTTTTTCCGAATATTCAAAAGCCGTATTACTATTCAAATTTCACATATTTCACACTGACATGCTTTATCATGATAGAGTGCAACCTTTTTTTGTATATTCTGCACTCTGTGGTGTCGGGGTCTATCTCTGTCAGGGGTCCGCACTGTCGTGTCGGGGGTCTCTGCACTCTGTTGTCAGGGTCTCTGCGCTCTGCCGTGTCGGGGTCTCTGCGCTCTGCCGTGTCGGGGTCTCTGCGCTCTGTCGTGTCGGGGCCTCTGCGCTCTGTCGTGTCGGGGCCTCTGCGCTCTGTCGTGTCGGGGTCTCTGCGCTCTGTCGTGTCGGGGTCTCTGCGCTCTGTCGTGTCGGGGTCTCTGCGCTCTGTCGTGTCGGGGTCTCTGCGCTCTGTCGTGTCGGGGTCTCTGCGCTCTGTGGTGTCGGGGTCTCTGCGCTCTGTGGTGTCGGGGTCTCTGCGCTCTGTGGTGTCGGGGTCTCTGCGCTCAGTCGTGTCGGGGTCTCTGCGCTCTGTCGTGTCGGGGTCTCTGCGCTCTGTGGTGTCGGGGTCTCTGCGCTCTGTCGTGTCGGGGTCTCTGCACTCTGTCGTGTCGGGGTCTCTGCACTCTCTGTCGTGTCGGGGTCTCTGCACTCTGGTGTCGGGGTCTCTGCACTCTGGTGTCGGGGTCTCTGCACTCTCTGGTGTCGGGGTCTCTGCGCTCTCTGGTGTCGGGGTCTCTGCGCTCTCTGGTGTCGGGGTCTCTGCACTCTCTGGTGTAGGGGTCTCTGCGCTCTGTGGTGTAGGGGTCTCTTCGCTCTGTCGTGTCGGGGTCTCTGCGCTCTGTCGTGTCGGGGTCTCTGACTCTGTCGTGTCGGGGTCTCTGCGCTCTGTCGTGTCGGGGTCTCTGCGCTCTGTCGTGTCGGGGTCTCTGCGCTCTGTCGTGTCGGGGTCTCTGCGCTCTGTCATGTCGGGGTCTCTGCGCTCTGTCGTGTCGGGGTCTCTGCGCTCTGTCGTGTCGGGGTCTCTGCGCTCAGTCGTGTCGGGGTCTCTGCGCTCTGTCGTGTCGGGGTCTCTGCGCTCTGTGGTGTAGGGGTCTCTGCGCTCTGTCGTGTCGGGGTCTCTGCGCTCTGTGGTGTAGGGGTCTCTGCGCTCAGTCGTGTCGGGGTCTCTGCGCTCTGTCGTGTCGGGGTCTCTGCGCTCAGTCGTGTCGGGGTCTCTGCGCTCTGTCGTGTCGGGGTCTCTGCGCTCTGTCGTGTCGGGGTCTCTGCGCTCTGTGGTGTCGGGGTCTCTGCGCTCTGTGGTGTCGGGGTCTCTGCGCTCTGTCGTGTCGGGGTCCCTGCGCTCTGTCGTGTCGGGGTCTCTGCGCTCTGTCGTGTCGGGGTCTCTGCGCTCAGTCGTGTCGGGGTCTCTGCGCTCAGTCGTGTCGGGGTCTCTGCGCTCTGTCGTGTCGGGGTCTCTGCGCTCTGTCGTGTCGGGGTCTCTGCGCTCTGTGGTGTAGGGGTCCCTGCGCTGTCGTGTCGGGGTCTCTGCGCTCTGTCGTGTCGGGGTCTCTGCGCTCTGTCGTGTCGGGGTCTCTGCGCTCTGTCGTGTCGGGGTCTCTGCGCTCTGTGGTGTAGGGGTCTCTGCGCTCTGTCGTGTCGGGGTCTCTGCACTCTCTGGTGTCGGGGTCTCTGCACTCTCTGGTGTCGGGGTCTCTGCACTCTGTCGTGTCGCGGTCTCTGCACTCTGTCGTGTCGGGGTCTCTGCACTCTGGTGTCGGGGTCTCTACACTCTGGTGTCGGGGTCTCTGCACTGTGGTGTCGGGGTCTCTGCGCTCTGTCATGTCGGGGTCTCTGCGCTCTGTCGTGTCGGGGTCTCTGCGCTCTGTCGTGTCGGGGTCTCTGCGCTCTGTCGTGTCGGGGTCTCAGCGCTCTGTCGTGTCGGGGTCTCTGCGCTCTGTGGTGTAGGGGTCTCTGCGCTCTGTCGTGTCGGGGTATCTGCGCTCTCTGGTGTCGGGGTCTCTGCACTCTCTGGTGTCGGGGTCTCTGCACTCTGTCGTGTCGGGTCTCTGCACTTGTCGTGTCGGGCTCTGCACTCTGGTGTCGGGGTCTCTGCACTCTGGTGTCGGGGTCTCTGCGCTCTGTCGCGTCGGGGTCTCTGCGCTCTGTCGCGTCGGGGTCTCTGCGCTCTGTCGCGTCGGGGTCTCTGCGCTCTGTCGCGTCGGGGTCTTCTGCGCTCTGTCGTGTAGGGTTCTCTGCGCTCTGTGGTGTCGGGGTCTCTGAGCTCTGTCGTGTAGGGTTCTCTGCGCTCTGTGGTGTCGGGGTCTCTGCGCTCTGTCGTGTCGGGGTCTCTGCGCTCTGTCGTGTCGGGGTCTCTGCGCTCTGTCGTGTCGGGGTCTCTGCGCTCTGTCGTGTAGGGGTCTCTGCATTCTGTGGTGTCGGGGTCTCTGAGCTCTGTCGTGTAGGGTTCTCTGTGGTGTCGGGGTCTCTGCGCTCTGTGGTGTCGGGGTCTCTGCGCTCTGTGGTGTCGGGGTCTCTGCGCTCTGTCGTGTCGGGGTCTCTGCGCTCTGTCGTGTCGGGGTCTCTGCGCTCTGTCGTGTAGGGGTCTCTGCATTCTGTGGTGTAGGGGTCTCTGCGCTCTGTCGTGTCGGGGTCTCTGCGCTCTGTCGTGTAGGGGTCTCTGCATTCTGTGGTGTCGGGGTTCTGAGCTCTGTCGTGTAGGGTTCTCTGTGGTGTCGGGGTCTCTGCGCTCTGTGGTGTCGGGGTCTCTGCGCTCTGTGGTGTCGGGGTCTCTGCGCTCTGTCGTGTCGGGGTCTCTGCGCTCTGTCGTGTAGGGTCTCTGCATTCTGTGGTGTAGGGGTCTCTGAGCTCTGTCGTGTCGGGTCTCTGCACTCTGTCGTGTCGGGGTCCCTGCATTCTGTGGTGTAGGGGTCTCTGAGCTCTGTCGTGTCGGGGTCTCTGACTCTGTCGTGTCGGGGTCTCTCAACTCTGTCGTGTCGGGGTCCCTGCATTCTGTGGTGTAGGGGTCTCTGAGCTCTGTCGTGTCGGGGTCTCTGAGCTCTGTCGTGTCAGGGTCTCTGCACTCTGTCGTGTCGGGTCTCTGCACTCTGTCGTGTCGGGTCTCTGCGCTCTGTCGTGTCGGGGTCTCTGTGCTCTGTCGTGTCGGGGTCTCTGCGCTCTGTCGTGTCGGGGTCTCTGCGCTCTGTCGTGTCGGGGTCTCTGCGCTCTGTCTGTCGGGGTCTCTGCGCTCTGTCGTGGTCTATCTGTCAGGGGTCCGCGCTGTCATGACGGGGTCTCTGCCGTGTCGGGGTCTCTGTGCTCTGTCGTGTCGGGGTCTATCTGTCAGGGGTCCGCGCTGTCATGACGGGGTCTCTGCCGTGTCGGGGTCTCTGCGCTCTGTGGCGTCGGGGTCTCTCGCTCTGTGGTGTCGGGGTCTCTGCGCTCTGTCGTGTCGGGGTCTCTGCGCTCTGTCGTGTCGGGGTCTCTGCGCTCTGTCGTGTCGGGGTCTCTGCGCTCTGTCGTGTCGGGGTCTCTGCACTCTGTGTGTCGGGGTCTATCTGTCAGTGGTCCGCGCTGTCATGACGGGGTCTCTGCCGTGTCGGGGTCTCTGCACTCTGTTGTGTCGGGGTCTCTGCACTCTGTGGCGTCGGGGTCTCTCACTCTGTGGCGTCGGGGTCTCTCCACTCTGTGGCGTGGGGTCACTGCACTCTGTGGTGTCGGGGTCACTGCTCTCTGTGGTGTGGGGTCTCTGCACTCTGTGGTGTCGGGGTCCCTGCACTCT
The DNA here is from genome assembly GCA_033576555.1 of Oophaga sylvatica. NCBI lineage: Eukaryota > Metazoa > Chordata > Amphibia > Anura > Dendrobatidae > Oophaga > Oophaga sylvatica. Next base: position 99,318 of record JARQOD010001122.1, on the reverse strand, counting down.
GTGGTGTCGAGGTCTGTCTCTGTCAGGGGTCTGCACTGTCATGACGGGGTCTCTGAACTCTGTCACGGTCTCTGCACTCTGTGATGTCGGAGTCCCTGCGCTCTGTCGTGTCGAGGTCTGTCTCTGTCAGGGGTCCGCACTCTGTCGGGGTCTCTGCACTCTATGGTGTCGGGGTCTCTGCACTCTGTGATGTCAGGGTCCCTGCACTCTGTGATGTCGAGGTCTGTCTCTGTCAGGGGTCTCAGCACTCTGTCGGGGTCCCTGCACTCTGTCGGGGTCCCTGCACTCTGTGATGTCGGGGTCTGTCTCTGTCAGGGGTCCGCACTCTGTCGGGGTCCCTGCACTCTGTGATGTCGGGGTCCGCACTCTGTCGGGGTCTCTGCTGGCTTCCACCCTCCCTGGCACACGGCTGGCAGATGACAGGGGGGAGCGTGCAGCGAGGACACAGGAGCCTCCCCCAGCTTCACCCTCCCTGATGTGACAGCGAGACGCTCACACACTGGCAATCGCTGCCGCAGACAGAGACCTCTTGTATGTTGGCCCCATTACTGCCCACTGGAGGGCAACAAGGACAATGCATCGACCCGGTGGGGTGGGCAGCACCTTCTCCATAGACTCTCTGATTGGGACCCCTGCAGTGAGACCTGGACCCCTTCTCTACACCGGGTACCCCATGTTCATGCCCTACAGACCTCTGCTGATTCCGCAGACTCTGCCGCCCATGACACCCATGTCCTCCTACTCTGAGCGCCTGAACAGCACTTTTTGTGCCAGTCTGGGGCCGGCGCTGCCCTCCATGGTGGCCCTCACCACTGCTCTTCCCAGCTTCAGAGAACTTCCCGATGGATTTTACACTCAGGAAACTCGTAGGAGATCCCCGAACTCTGCGGAAGGAAACAGAGAGCGAGAATCTGAGAAGACGGAGGAGAAAAGTCCGGAGCAAAGCGGCTACACGGAATCCTACCCCAACCTGGCCGGTAAGTGAGCAGGGGACAGAGAAGTAGGTGGGCAACAGAGATGAGAGATGTGAATGGGCAACAGAGACGCGAGTGAGGGACAGACGCAAGCGGGGGACAGAGATGTGAGTGAGGGACAGAGTGGGGAATAGGGACATGAGCAGGGGACAGGGAGCGGGGTACGGAGACGTGAACGGGGACAGCGAGCGAGGGACAGAGACATGAGCGAGGGACAGAGGCGTGAGCGAAGGACAGAGAGTGGGGGACAGGGAAATGAGCGGGGCACAGGGACGGGAGCGGGAGACAGAAACCTGAGCGGGAGACAGAAACCTGAGCGGGAGACAGAAACCTGAGCGGGGGACAGAGTTGGGAGCGGGGAACAGAGATGTGAGTGGGGGACAGAGAGTGGGGAATAGAGACATGAGCAGGGGACAGGGAGCGGGGTACGGAGACGTGAACGGGGACAGCGAGCGAGGGACAGAGACATGAGCGAGGGACAGAGGCGTGAGCGAAGGACAGAGAGTGGGGGACAGGGAAATGAGCGGGGCACAGGGACGTGAGCGGGAGACAGAAACCTGAGCGGGAGACAGAAACCTGAGCGGGGGACAGAGTTGGGAGCAGGGGACAGAGACGCAAACAGGGGACAGAGACGTGTGTGGGCAACAGATGTGAGCGGGCGACAGACGTGAACGAGGGACAGAGACATTAGCGGGGGACAGAGACTTGAGTTGGGGACAGAGACGTAAGAAGGGGACAGAGATGCGAGCAGTGGACAGAGCCGTGGGTGGGAAACAGTGATGTAAGTGATATGAGGGGCACAGGGACGTGAGCAGGGGACAGAGACGTGAGCGGGGGACTGAAACCTGAGCGGGAGACAGAAACCTGAGCGGGGGACAGAGTTGGGAGCGGGGAACAGAGACGAGAGCAGGGGACAGAGACGCAAGCAGGGAACAGAGACGAGAGCAGGGGACAGAGACGCAAGCAGGGGACAGAGACGCGAGCAGGGGACAGAGACGTGGGTGGGCAACAGATGTGAGCGGGCGACAGACGTGAACGAGGGACAGAGACGTGGTTGGGAAACAGCAATGTAAGTGAGGGGGACAGGGACGTGAGTGGGCAACAGAGACGCGAGTGGGGACAGAGACATGGGTGGGCAACAGAAACGCGAGCAAGGGACAGAGACGCGAGCGGGGGACAGAGATGTGGGTGGGCAAGAGATATGAGGGATGTGAGCGGGGACAGAGACACGAGCAAGGGAAGCAGAGAACGGCGCGCGTGGACAACAGAGACATGAGCGGGGGCAGAGACGTGAGAGGTCGACAGACGTGAACGAGGGACAGAAGCGTTGCAGGGGACAGAGACGTGGGTGGGAAACAGCAATGTAAGTGAGGGGGACAGGGACGTGAGTGGGCAACAGACGCGAGCAGGGGACAGAGACGTGAGTGAGGAACAGAGATGCGAGCAGGGGACAGAGACGAGAGTGGGGACAGAGACGTGGTTGGGCAACAGAGATGTGAGTGAGCGACAAAGACGCGAGCAGGGGACAGAGATGCGAGCGGGGGACAGAGATGTGGGTGGGCAAGAGAGATGAGGGATGTGAGCGGTGACAGAGACGCGAGCAGGTGACAGAGACACGAGCAGGGGACAGAGACACGAGCAGGGGACAGAGACGTGCGTGGACAACAGAGACATGAGCGGGGCAGAGACGTGAGAGGTCGACAGACGTGAACGAGGGACAAGAAGCATGTGCAGGGGACAGAGGGCGGGGGACAGGGAGTGGGGTACGGAGATGTGAGCAGGGGAAAAGTGGGGGATAGAGAGCGGGGAACGGAGATGTGAGCAGGGGACAGGGAGCAGGGACAGAGAGAGGGGTACGGAGACGTGGGGGACAGAGTGCGGGGTACGGAGACATGAGCGAGGGACAGAGCGGGGACAGGGAGCGGGGTACGGAGACATGAGCAGGGGACAGAGAGTGGGAAACGGAAATGTGTACAGGGACAAGGAGTTGGGTACGAAGACGCGAGCGGGGGACAGACAGATGCGAGCAGGGGACAGGGACGCGAGAAGGAACAGAGACGCAAGCAGGGGACAGAGACGTGAGCGGAGGACAACAAAGTCGTGAGCGGGGGACCGACATGAGCATGAAATAAGACCACATCACCACAAAGAACCAGACCCAGGAGGGCGGCAGAGTCCAAGGTAAAGAGGACAGAGACAGGTGAGAGGAGTGCATGTAATGAGCAGAAGAGACAGGTGACAGTCACACATCACTACCAAGAGACAGACCAAACAGGGCAGGCAGTGTCCAGAAAACTGCCCAGCATGGCAAAAAAGCAGGAGACAGTGAGGGTGAGCAATGAGACAGGTGAGGGTCAGACATTACCAAGGAGAGCGGCAATGTCCTCACACTGATGGTTGGCATCAATAGCCCATTATGACAGTAAGGTAAAGAGGAGAGGACAGAGGCAAGAGACAGGTGAGCGAAACGTGCGGTAATCTCCAACCAAGAGACAGGTGAGCGAACGTGCGGTAATCTCCAACCAAGAGACAGGTGAGCGAAACGTGAACAGTCACTGGTGACATCTGAAGACGTCGTACTCGCGGCTCCCACTGCACAGTCACCGGTGACATTTGAAGACGTCGTACTCGCGGCTCCCACTGAACAGTCACTGGTGACATCTGAAGATGTCATACTCGCGGCTCCCACTAAACAGTCACCGGTGACATCTGAAGACGTCATACTCGCGGCTCCCACTGAACAATCACCGGTGACATCTGAAGACGTCGTACTTGCGGCTCCCACTGCACAGTCACCGGTGACATTTGAAGACGTCGTACTCGCGGCTCCCACTGAACAGTCACTGGTGACATCTGAAGATGTCATACTCGCGGCTCCCACTGAACAGTCACCGGTGACATCTGAAGACGTCATACTCGCGGCTCCCACTGAACAATCACCGGTGACATCTGAAGACGTCGTACTTGCGGCTCCCACTGCACAGTCACCGGTGACATTTGAAGACGTCGTACTCGCGGCTTCCACTGAACAGTCACCGGTGACATCTGAAGACGTCGTACTCGCGGCTCCCACTGAACAATCACCGGTGACATCTGAAGACGTCGTACTCGCGGCTCCCACTGAACAGTCACTGGTGACATCTGAAGACGTCATACTCGCGGCTCCCACTGAACAGTCACCGGAGACATCTGAAGACGTTGTACTTGCGGCTCCCACTGAACAATCACCGGTGACATCTGAAGACGTCGTACTCGTGGCTCCCACTGAACAGTCACCGGTGACATCGGAAGACGTCGTACTTGCGGCTCCCACTGCACAGTCACCGGTGACATTTGAAGACGTTGTACTCGCGGCTCCCACTGAACAGTCACTGGTGACATCTGAAGATGTCATACTCGCGGCTCCCACTGAACAGTCACCGGTGACATCTGAAGACGTCATACTCGCGGCTCCCACTGAACAATCACCGGTGACATCTGAAGACGTCGTACTTGCGGCTCCCACTGCACAGTCACCGGTGACATTTGAAGACGTCGTACTCGCGGCTTCCACTGAACAGTCACCGGTGACATCTGAAGACGTCGTACTCGCGGCTCCCACTGAACAATCACCGGTGACATCTGAAGACGTCGTACTCGCGGCTCCCACTGAACAGTCACTGGTGACATCTGAAGACGTCATACTCGCGGCTCCCACTGAACAGTCACCGGAGACATCTGAAGACGTTGTACTTGCGGCTCCCACTGAACAATCACCGGTGACATCTGAAGACGTCGTACTCGTGGCTCCCACTGAACAGTCACCGGTGACATCGGAAGACGTCGTACTTGCGGCTCCCACTGAACAATCACCGGTGACATCTGAAGACGTCGTACTCGCGGCTCCCACTGAACAGTCACTGGTGACATCTGAAGACGTCATACTCGCGGCTCCCACTGAACAGTCACCGGTGACATCTGAAGACGTCGTACTCGCGGCTCCCACAGAACAGTCACTGGTGACATCTGAAGACGTCATACTCGCGGCTCCCACTGCACAGTCACTGGTGACATCTGAAGACGTCATACTCGCGGCTCCCACTGAACAGTCACGGTGACATCTGAAGACGTCGTACTCGCGGCTCCCACTGAACAGTCACCGGTGACATCTGAAGACGTCGTACTCGCGGCTCCCACTGAACAGTCACCGGTGACATCTGAAGACGTCGTACTCGCGGCTCCCACTGAACAGTCACTGGTGACATCTGAAGACGTCGTACTTGCGGCTCCCACTGAACATCACCGGTGACATCTGAAGACGTCGTACTCGCGGCTCCCACTGAACAATCACCGGTGACATCTGAAGACGTCGTACTCGCGGCTCCCACTGAACAGTCACCGGTGACATCTGAAGACGTCGTACTCGCGGCTCCCACTGAACAGTCACTGGTGACATCTGAAGACGTCGTACTCGCGGCTCCCACTGCACAATCACCGGTGACATCTGAAGACGTCGTACTTGTGGCTCCCACTGCACAATCACCGGTGACATCTGAAGACGTCGTACTCGCGGCTCCCACTGAACAGTCACCGGTGACATCTGAAGACGTCGTACTCGCGGCTCCCACTGAACAGTCACCGGTGACATCTGAAGACGTCGTACTCGCGGCTCCCACTGAACAGTCACTGGTGACATCTGAAGACGTCGTACTCGCGGCTCCCACTGAACAGTCACTGGTGACAGCTAAAGATGGTGAAGAAGCTGAATTTTAACCTGTATTAATTAGCACATTAAACTGCAAAAACGAAGGTGGAAATACTCTCCTTCCTTCCAAGTCTCATGATGGATTTTCAGTATGGGGGGAGTACCTATAGCTAATGTCAGGTGACGGCCGTCATCAGTAAGTCGGGGTGCACTGAGTGATTAAATATGTTGAACACAAATATGAACCCAACACTTTTGTTTTTCCCCCATTTTTCTGGAGCTGAACTCAAAGATCTAAGACTTTTTCTCTCCAATGTTGATCACAATGTGTCTAGATCTGTGTTAGTGAGATCTTCTCCTCTGCCGAGATCATTGTCCACCTCACAGTGCAGCAGATCTAGATGCTGTTTACACATGATTATTGCACGAGTGCCTTAGGTGGCCACAATAGGAGGACACTGTAACATGTGCAGTGTTACAGTATTGGAGGTGAGGGGGATCAGAAAATCAGTCACTATCTGGTGTGACCACCATTTGCCTCCCACAAGGCAGCACTTCCCCTTGGCATAGAGTTGAACATGTTGGTGATTGTGGCCGGTGGATTGTTCATCAGCTCCTCTTCAATTGTTGGGCAAAGTTGCTGATTATTGGCAGGAACTTGAGCAGAACTTGATCCAGTGCATAAAGCACACTCAGTGGTGATGGGGAGTGTGCTGCCATGCAAGAACTTTACAGTCATTGTGGAGGAGCGGAACAACAATCCACCGGCCACAATCACCAACCGGATCAACTCTATGCGAAGGGGAAGCACTGCACTGCGGGAGGCAAATGGTGGTCACACCAGGTAATGACTGGTTTTCTGCCCCCCTCCCCCGGACACTCCAATACTGTAACATTGCACATGTGTAATCTTCATCTAGATCTGCAGCATATGAGCGAAAAAGGCTTTTTGTCTCCATAGAAAAAGTCTTATATCTTTCAGTTCAGCTCATGAAAAATGGGAGAAAAACAAAAGGTTTATATTTTTGTTCAGTGTAGTATAGATACATGGGCCCTTGTTGGACAGAATGGTTTCCCCACTCAAGTAATGCTGACATACACCAGCAATTGTTCAATTGGATTTTACGCACAAGGAGACATTGACTTTGATGGTTACAAAGTTTCTTTAAGAGATAACCATTTTGAACAGAGGTAAACCTTTGAAGCACAGCAATGAGTGAACACTCGGAACACTTTGCTAGAAATTGCACAAAGTCTGCTGGCAAACACCTCAGCAACAGTTCCTTCATACACCATGTCTGCATCACCTTCACATCTACAATGCTGATCTAGGCTCATTCTTCATTCTCTCAGGCTCTTCACTTGACAGTGGTAACTTGCACTCTTGTGCCCTACTCACATCATCACAGTTCTTCACATACAGGCATCCAGGGCTGGCTGCAGGCTTTTGTGGGCCTCGGGCGAAAGAATCTCAGTGGGCCCCTTAAACACATACCATAATTCATGATGAACAGATATAGCAGAGAAATATAGGTATAGTACAATGCCAAAGATGTCACTTACTTCTTACATTACATGAGTGATATCGATAGCTCAAGAACCAGACAGTATAGTCCTCCATACAGTATTATGGGCACCACATAGTCCTCCATACAGAATAATGAGCCCCATATATTGCTCCATACAGAATAATGAGCCCCATATATTGCTCCATACAGAATAATGAGCCCCATATATTGCTCCATACAGTGTAATGAGCCCATATATTGCTCCATACAGAATAATGAGCCCCATATAATGCTCCATACAGTATAATGAGCCCCATATATTGCTCCTTACAGTATAATGAGCCCCATATAATGCTCCATACAGAATAATGAGCCCCATATATTGCTCCATACAGAATAATGAGCCCCATATATTGCTCCATACAGTGTAATGAGCCCATATATTGCTCCTTACAGTATAATGAGCCCCATATATTGCTCCATACAGTATAATGAGCCCCATATATTGCTCCTTACAGTATAATGAGCCCCATATAATGCTCCATACAGAATAATGAGCCCCATATATTGCTCCATACAGTATTATGGGCACCACATAGTGCTCCATACAGAATAATGAGCCCATATATTGCTCCATACAGTGTTATGGGCACCACATAGTCCTCCATACAAAATAATGAGCCCCATATAATGCTCCATACAGTATAATGAGCCCCATATAATGCTCCATACAGAATAATGAGCCCCATATATTGCTCCATACAGAATAATGAGCCCCATATAATGCTCCATACAGAATAATGAGCCCCATATATTGCTCCATACAGAATAATGAGCCCCATATATTGCTCCTTACAGTATAATGAGCCCCATATAATGCTCCATACAGAATAATGCGCCCCATATATTGCTCCATACAGTATTATGGGCACCACATAGTGCTCCATACAGAATAATGAGCCCATATATTGCTCCATACAGTGTTATGGGCACCACATAGTCCTCCATACAAAATAATGAGCCCCATATATTGCTCCTTACAGTATAATGAGCCCCATATAATGCTCCATACAGTATATGATGGACCCCATATATTTATCTATACAGAACGGACCCCCATATAATGCTCCATACAGTATATGATGGATCCCATATATTTATCTATACAGAACGGACCCCCATATAATGCTCCATACAGTATATGATGGACCCCATATATTTATCTATACAGAAAAACCCCCATATAATGCTCCATACAGTATATGATGGACCCCATATATTTATCTATACAGAACGGACCCCCATATAATGCTCCATACAGTATATGATGGACCCCATATATTTATCTATACAGAACGGACCCCCATATAATGCTCCATACAGTGTATGATGGACCCCATATATTTATCTATACAGAACGGACCCCCATATAATGCTCCATACAGTATATGATGGGCCCTATATATTGATCCAAACAGAATGGGCTCCATATAATGCTCCACATATAATTAATAATAATAATAATAATCTTTATTTATATAGCGCCAACATATTCCGCAGCGCTTTACAGTTTAACAGTTTCAAAACGCAGGTAACAACGTTAACAATACAATAATTAAAGCAAAATAAGATGACTCTGCTCGTAAGAGCTTACAATCCACAATAATTGCCCCCATAAGATGCTCCAAACATTTAAAAATTAAAAATGAAATAGTCGCCTCTCCTCACTTACGCTGCTCTGCTCTGGACATCTCAGCGTCAGCATCTTCTGGCTCTCTCCACTGTGACTTTTCAGGCTGAGGGCACATACTAGTAATGTAATCGCGCCCTCTAACTTGAACGTCACAGTCAGGGGACGTGGCAGACGCCTCAGCGGTGGAACAGGAAGAGGTGAATATCGCAAGTGCCGGGGCCTGAAGCAAGCAGGGGGGCCCACTTCCAGGCTCCCATAGCGCACCTGTGTCCCTGATGGCGAGTGGGCCTTCCACCTGCTTAGGGCCCCAGCACTTGCCTGGGTGCGACACGTGCTGATGCTCTGCTCTTCTGTGTCTGACCTTCAGTATTATGGCGGCTAATACACTGCTCAAAAAAATAAAGGGAACACTAAAATATCACATCCTAGATATCACTGAACGAAATGTTCCAGTTACAAATCTTTATTCATTACATAGTGGAATGCGCTGAGAACAATAAAACATAAAAATGATCAATATAAATCATCATTAATATCCCATGGAGACAAATCAAATTAAAGGCTGATCCAACTTCATTGGAAATGCCTCAAGACAAGGAAATGATGCTCAATAGTGTGTGTGGCCTCCATGTGCCTGTATGACCTTTCTACAACGCGCCTGGGCATGGTCCTGAGGAGGCAAAGGATGTTCTACGAAGGGATCTCCTCCCAGACCTGGATTAACGCATCAGTCAACTGGACAGTCTGTGGTGCAACGTGGCGTTGGTGGATGGAACGAGACATGATGTCTCAGATGTGCTCGATTGGATTCAGGGCTAGGGAACGGGCGGGCCAGTCCATAGCATCAATGCCCTCATCATGCAGGAACTGCTGACACACTTCAGCCACATGAGGCCTAGCATTGTCATGCATCAGAAGGAACCCAGGGCCCACTGCACCTGAATCTCACAATGGATCTGAGGATCTCCTCCCAATACCTAATGGCAGTCAGGCTACCTCTGGTGAGCACATGGAGGGCTGTGCAGCCCTCCAAAGACATGCCTCTCCACACCCATTAATAACCCACTGCCAATCCGGTCATGGTGGAGGATGTTGCAGGCAGCAGAAGGTTCTCCATGATGTCTCAAGACTCTGCCATGTCTATCACTCATGATCAGTGTGAACCTGCTCTCATCCTTGAAGAGCATACAGCGCCAATGTCGAATCTGCCAATCTTGGTGTTCTCTGGCAAATGCCAATTGCCCTGTATGATCCTGGGCTGTAAGCACAACAGCCACTGATGGACGTCGGGCCGTCATACTACCCTCATGGAGTCTGTTTCTGATAGTTTGAGCAGACACATGAATGTTAGTGGACTGCTGGAGGTCATTTTTCACGGCTCTGGCATTGCTCATCCTGTTCCTTCTTTCACAAAGGAGGAGGAAGAGGTACTGCTGCTGGGCTGTTGCCCTCCTACGGTCCCCTCCATTTCTCCTGGTGTACTGTCCTGTTTCCTGGTATCTTCTCCATGCTCTGGACATAGACAGTTACCCTTCTTGCCACAGCTCGCATTGTTGCACCATCCTGGATGAGCTGCACTACCTGAGCAACTTCTGTTGTATAGTACCTCTAGGTGTGAAAACAATGACAAAATGCAAAAGTGACCAAAACAACAGCTAAAAAGGATGAGCACAGAGAAATGGTCTGTGGTCACCCCCTGCAGAACCTCTCCTTTATAGGGGTTGTCTTGATAATTGCCGATCATATCTACTTGTTGTGTGTTCCATTTTCACAACAGCAGGAGACATTGATTCACAATCAGTGTTGCTTCATAATTGGGCAGGTTGGTTTCACAGAAGTGTGATTGACTCAGAGTTACATTGTGGTGTTTAAGTGTTCCCTTTATTTTTTGGAGCAGTGTATTTACCTTGTAGGCTGATACCCTCCTCACTCTCAGGAGAAAGCCTCAGTGCAGCACTCTGTGGTGGAAATCCTCACGCTCTCTCTGTTATGGCTGCTCTCTCATCCAAGAGGGCTTAACGCCTCCTCCTGGGACAGACTGCAACCACGGCAATAGATGGAGCATCTTACATGCTCATTTGTAGCCGTAATGAATCCACTGGGTGGGACACCGATTAACAAGTGTTACTCACCCTGACCTGCTAGCCTTACATCTTGGTTCCTTTCTTGCTTCTGTTTAACCTAAAAGAACAAGCCAGTCAGAGACCCAGGCCATATTTCCCCGACACCCACCGATGCCTCACATCACACATGCGTCACTTTACTACTGTAGATCTTTTGCACTGTTTTCGGAGGATATATAAACTCATGGGACAGTATAAACACTGCATTACAGTCTGTGGGATTTGTAGGAGTGCGGCAAACACATTTTTGACCCTTTTACAAAGCGAGTGTCTTGTATAATATAATCAGGTAAGATGTCAGGTAAGTGCAAGGTCTATAATAATTTCCGGTGTGAGGCTTATGGAGGTTGGTCTTATGTGGAAGGTTTGTATCAGTATGTAACCAGAATCAGATGCCAGGCGAGTGCCGGGCAGGCAGCCATGTACAATGATCAGTCTCGGGGGATGTTAAAGCTAAACATTAATTTAAAGAGGACCCCCTAGCAGTTTGAGCTTGTCCCATGGCCACATGAAGGAACAGCGGCTACAGAGCTGAGGAAAACAATCATTTTAAATTTCTCTTCATTGTAAAGTTCAGGTTATAATTTCTGATAATTTCAGGAGGGCATTTCCAAAGATTTTTGTCTTGAGGCATGCACTTCTTCCTCTGTATCATATTGACCAATCCTAAGTAGGTGGCAACATAGCGGGGGAAACATGCCCCCACAGTAGGTTACAGCAGGCTTTCTCCTGTGTGATACATGTAATGAGTGACAGTGTGCTCTCATCATTGAGCTCAGTGCAGAGTGATTACAAGCGCCAGGGATACAGCAGAGATTACTAACATCTCACAGCAGTCAGTGTGGGAAAGGGTGAGAACAGCAGAGCTTCACCTCATTACAAACAAGTCTGCAACCCAGCTTTCCTTCCAGAGCACTGCCATCTCAGCTGTATTCCCCTCCCCCACACGACTGCTATGAAACAAAAGGATTTAGTAATCTCTTTACTCCCTGCACTTTGGAATCACACACAGCTCTGCAATGAGATCAGTGAGGAGAGCAGACTGTGTCATTACATCTCACACAGGAGAAAGCCAGTTCTATCCTATTGTGGGGGCGCGTTCTTTTCTCCCCTGCATGACGCTGCCTGCTTCTGATTTGTCAACATTATACACAGGAAGAAATACAAGCCCCCATTAATAAATGCCTGATAACGCCCAATTGAGCTTATCACAAATTATAACCTAAACTTTACAAGTGAATATCAATGGACAGGAGAAATTAAAAAATCAAAACTACATTTTTGTCAGCTCTGTAGCCACTACTCTAAGTTGTGACCAGTTTACAATGCTCAAATTAGTGGCAGGTTCTCTTTAAGGTGTCAGGTTGTAGGGGTTAAGATAGGTGATGTAGCGTGACCCTCTAAATAGCATGTATACCAAGGCACTGGTTGGGCAGAGTGGTTTCCCTACTCAGGTATATGAAACAAATGCTGACGGACACCAGCAGCAGTTCAAATGAATTTTACTCACTGAGGGGCAATAAGCTTCACGGCTGCAAAGTCTCTTTAAGGCTAAGTGCACACGTTCAGGATTATTTGCGTTTTTTTCACATTTTTTTGCGTGAAAAAACGTATCAAAAACGCATGAATTAAGTTTCCTATCATTTAGAATGAATTCCGCAATTTTTGTGCACATGGTGCATTTTTTTCCGCAAAAAAAACGCATCTCGGAAAAAGAACCAACATGTTCATTAATTTCGCGGATTTCTAGCGTTTTTTCCCTATATTATTGACCTAGAAAGTTCAGGAAAAAATTGCGGTAAAAACGCTCAAAATCCGCGCAAAAAACACGCGTTTTTACAGCGGAAAAAGTCCATCTTTGCTCAGGAAAATTCTGCACACATTCCTGAACGTGTGCACTTAGCCTAAGAAGTATCAGTGGTAGGACACTGATATACAGCAACCACTGTAAACACTTCCTGGTACTTGGGACAGTCTGCTGGCAAACACCTCAGCAGCTCTTCCTTCCAATACAATCTTTTTGTTTCCTTCGCATCCATAATGCTGATCTTGGCTTGTTCTCACTGTCTCTTCTCTTGGCAGCGATATCTTGCAGTATTTTTTTGCCATGCGACATGCACAATGTTCCATCCTACTCCTCGCATGCAGGGACCTGTCTCCAATGTGCTAATTCTCTTCACACTCAGTCTGGGCTCGTCTTGTGGGGCCACAATCCACACAATGCTCTTCTCTTCTGTAGATGATCTTGGTTATTAGGTCTAATCTTTACCTTGTAGGCGAATACCCTCTTCAGTCACAGGGGAAAGCCTCGATGCCCCCTCTGTGGTGGCAATCACTCTGAAATGGCAGCGTTCTCATCCCGGAGGGCTTATCTCTAACTCCAATGGCCTGGATGGAGCCACCTATATGCACTTTTGTAGCCTTAGGCCTCTTTCACACATCCGGCGGCCGCATGCGGTTTTTTGCCGGATGGTTTCTGATGCTTGGAGACATCAGAAACCATCCGGCAAAAACAAAAAAACGTTACATGCAGCGTTTTTTCCGGACGCCGCAATGTACATTTGCGCCGCATCCAGACAAAACCGCATGCAACGCACTGACATGCGGCGCCATCCGGCGCTAATGCATGTCAATGCGAAAAAAGCCGCATGCGGCGCATCATGTTTTCTGATGCGGCGCTGCGGCAAAATGCCGGGGGCGCCGTTAGGCGCCCGCCGGATGTGTGAAAGAGGCCTTAACCAGTTGCTTGAGGGTCCACACCGACTGGCAAGTGTTATTTGATATGATTTGCTAACTTTGTATCAGGATTTCTTTCTTGCTTCCATCTGCAGCTCATCTATGAATCTTGCTTTTTAACCTCTTCACACCTGGGTTTCTGATTTTTGCTCCCCTGCTTCCCAAAGCCATAACTTTTTATTTTTCCGTCAATATGGCCGTGTGAGGGCTTGTTTTTTGCAGAACAAGTTGTACTTTTGAACAACACCATAGGTTTTACCATATCACGTACTGGAAAACAGGAAAAAAGTTGTGAAATTGCAAAAAAAGTGCAATCCCAAATTTTTTTGTGTTTTTTTTTTTTTTTTCCATGTTCACCAAATGCTTAGACTGACCTGCCATTATGATTCTCCAGGTCATTACGAGTTTGTAGATACCAAACATGTTTAGTGTATGATGTATTTACATGGTGAAAAAAATATCGAAAAGTTTGTTAAAAAAAAAAAAAAAATTTGCCATTTTCCAATACTCGTAGCGTCTCCATTTTTCGTGATCTGGGGCCGGGCGAGGGCTTCTTTTTTTTGCGTACTGAGCTGACTTTTTTATTGATACCATTTTGGTGTGGACACGATCTTTTGATCGCCTGTTGCATTTTAATGCAATGTTGCAGCGACCAAAAAAAGTCATTTTGGCATTTTGACTTTTTTCTTCGCTACGTCATTTACTGATCAGATTAATTAACCACAGGGGTCTTCTGCAGACCCCAGGTTGTCATGCCAACCCATCAGTGACTCGCGTTCATGTGACACGGGTGCCGATGGGTGAGATTAGTGACGTGCTTCCGGCGCAATCACATTAAATGCCGCTGTCAGAGATTGACAGCGGCATTTCACAGGTTGTTGGGGGCACATGTCGGATGTTCAAAACAGCTGACATGTGCCGGGAAAGATGTGGGCTCAGAGCCGGAGCCTGCATCAAAGGGAGAGACACCACACTTTGTACATATTTAGGGAGTAGTGTAATGCTAGCTCCATATCACAGACTCCTCACACAGCAGCTCGGTGGGTTCACTCTTTATGAATTTTCCATTCCTGACACTCAGTGGCTTACTGTCTGGGCCTGAACATGTTAGACCAAACGTTTAAGGCTCACAAAATGTAATAACGTGAACACAACTCTAAGCTCTTGCATCACGCATGTGACACCTGATGTCTACAAAGGACAGCCAGCCATGTCTATAGAAATCATGCATCCATATCTATAAAGATCATCCAGCCATATCTACAGAAATTATCCAGCCATGTCTACAGAAATTATCCAGCCAAGTCTATAGAGACCATCCAGCTATGTCCACAGAGATCATCCAGCCATGTCTATAGAGACCATCCAGCCATGTCTATAGAGACCATCCAGCCATGTCTATAGAGACCATCCAGCCATATCTATAGAGATCCAGCCATATCTATAGAGATCATCCAGCCATGTCCACAGAGATCATCCAGCCATGTCTATAGAGACATCCAGCCATGTCTATAGAGACCATCCAGCCATTCTATAGATATCCAGCCATATCTATAGAGATCATCCAGCCATGTCTATAGAGACCATCCAGCCATGTCTATAGAGACCATCCAGCCATGTCTATAGAGACCATCCAGCCATATCTATAGAGATCCAGCCATATCTATAGAGATCATCCAGCCATGTCCACAGAGATCATCCAGCCATATCTATAGAGATCATCCAGCCATGTCTATAGAGACCATCCAGCCTATGTCCACAGAAATACCCAGCCATATCTATAGAGATCATCCAGCCATGTCTATAGAGATCATCCAGCCATGTCTACAGAGACATCCAGCCATGTCTACAGAAATTACCCAGCCATATCTATAGAGATCATCCAGCCATATCTATAGAGACCATCCAGCTATGTCCACAGAGATCATCCAGCCATGTCTATAGAGACATCCAGCCATGTCTATAGAGACCATCCAGCATGTCTATAGAGACATCCAGCCATATCTATAGAGATCCAGCCATTCTATAGAGATCATCCAGCCATGTCCACAGAGATCATCCAGCCATGTCTAAGAAGACCATCCAGCCATGTCTATAGAGACCATCCAGCCATATCTATAGAGATCAGCCATATCTAAGAGATCATCCAGCCATGTCCACAGAGATCATCCAGCCATATCTATAGAGATCATCCAGCCATGTCTATAGAGACCATCCAGCCATGTCTACAGAAATTTCCCAGCCATATCTATAGAGATCATCCAGCCATGTCTATAGAAATCATCCAGCTATGTCCACAGAGATCATCCAGCCATGTCTACAGAAATTACCCAGCCATATCTATAGAGATCATCCAGCCATGTCTATAGAGATCATCCAGCCATGTCTACAGAAATTACCCAGCCATATCTATAGAGATCATCCAGCCATGTCTATAGAGATCATCCAGCTATGTCCACAGAGATCATCCAGCCATGTCTACAGAAATTACCCAGCCATATCTATAGAGATCATCCAGCCATGTCTATAGAGAACATCCAGTCATGTCTAGAGGACATCCAGCCATGTCTATAGAGATCATCCAGCCACGTCTACAGAGATCATCCAGCCATGTCTATAGAGATCATCCAGCCGTGTCTACGAAATTACCCAGCCATGTCTACAGAGATCATCCAGCCATGTCTACAGAGATCATCCAGCCATATCTATACAGATCATCCAGCCATGTCTACAGAGATCATCCAGCCATGTCTATAGAGATCATCCAGCCGTGTCTATAGAGATCATCCAGCCATGTCTACAGAAATTACCCAGCCATGTCCACAGAGATCATCCAGCCATGTCTACAGAGATCATGCAGCCATGTCTACAGAGATCATCCAGCCATATCTATACAGATCATCCAGCCATGTCTACAGAGATCATCCAGCCATGTCTATAGAGATCATCCAGCCATGTCTATAGAGATCATCCAGCCATGTCTATAGAGATCATCCAGCTATGTCCACAAGTTCATCCAGCCATGTATATAGAGATCATCCAGCCATGTCTACAGAGATCATCCAGCCATATCTATACAGATCATCCAGCCATGTCTACAGAGATCATCTAGCCATGTCTATAGCGACCATCCAGCTATGTCTATAGAGATCATCCAGGCCAGTTCTACAGAGATCATCCAGCCATGTCTATAGAAATCATCCAGCTATGTCCACAGAGATCATCCGCCATGTCTATACAGATCATCCAGCATGTCCACAGAGATCATCCAGCCATATCTATAGAGATCATCCAGCTATGTCCAAGAGATCATCCAGCCATGTCTATAGAGATCATCCATGCTATAGTCCAGAGATCATCCAGCCATGTCTATAGAGATAACCCAGCCATGTCTATAGAGATCATCCAGCATGTCTACAGAGATCATCCAGCCATATCTATAGAGATCATCCAGCTATGTCACAGAGATCATCCAGCCATGTCTATAGAGATCATCCACCCATGTCCACAGAGCTCCACATCCAGGCCATCCACCTATATAGAGATCATCCCAGCATGTCCACAGCAGATCTATCCAGCCATGTCTATAGAGACATCCAGCCATGTCTATAGAGATCATTCAGCCATATCTATAGAGATCATCCAGCCATGTCTACAGAAATTACCCAGCCATTCTATAGAGACCATTCCAGCCATTCTATAGAGACCATCCAGCCATAGTCTATAGAGATCATCCAGCTATGTCCATAGAGATCTTTCCCAGCCATGTCTATAGAGATCATCCAGCCATGTCTATAGAGATCATCCAGCCATGTCTATAGAGATCATTCAGCCATATCTATAGAGATCATCCAGCCATGTCTACAGAAATTACCCAGCCATTCTATAGAGACCATCCAGCCATGTCTATAGAGATCATCCAGCTATGTCCACAGAGATCATCCAGCCATGTCTATAGAGATCATCCAGCTATGTCCTATAGAGATCATCCAGCCATGTCTACAGAAATACCAGCCATTCTATAGAGATCATCCAGCCATGTCTATAGAGATTGTGATGATACTGAACTTCATTTTGGTGCTGTTCAAGAATCTCCACCCATTTACAAACCCCCACAGTTTGCAAAGCACAGGGCAAAACACCCTCCCTCTTTTCCTGCAGTCAAGTCAGTGTTACTGAGCTGCCAGTGCTGGAGTTTCCGCTCACCGAAGGGGTCCAGCATGTCCGAAATACAGTGCTTTCTTCCATTCAGCCATGTTTGGAGTATCATTCTCTTTTGGTTAATAACACGGGGGAGCATTCGCTAGAAACCGAAAGTTACTGTGTTGACATGCGCCGATGGCATCGTTCCCGGTATGTAAACCCGTAACCCAACCAGACCGAGAATGGAATTCTCGGTCCCATGAAATAGCCCACCAAGTTGGGCTCATTGAACCGTCATTTCAAAGCAAGACCATTGATAGGTCTGCCATATTCGCTAGGTTCACAGAAAGTTATGAACTTATGATATGCAGAGCTCAAACATAGCTTGTAGCACGGAGGTGGCTAGAGGACCACCCTTTGTGAGGTCAAAGCTGACATGCATAAGTCTTACAGTGAAGATTCCTCCAGCGTTTCTGTGAGTAAGAGCATCGTCCCACATGAAATCGATGCGTTGGATCCTTCCCCCAGCCTAGGCACATTGTCATGTCTCGTAACTATCATGGAGTTATCTGTTCATGTCTTAAATCCCCATTTAGATTTATATAAACTGCATTCTGTAGCATAACACATATTGTACTCCAAGTTTAGTACATACTTTTTATATTATATAAGCATTGCCTGCTTTTAAGGAATAAACCTATAAATTTATTAGTTTGTTTCTCCTGCTCTATAAACGAATTTGCACGTGCCTGAGGTAACTACGCTATGTTTTGGGGTTGCTACGGACCCTCTTGATAAATTGTTCATCAAAAGCCGTAGCTGGTGGCAGCTAAAAGAAAGGGGTGTAAAGTGTTTAATCTGTTGGGGGACGCTGGCAGTGACCAGCGGGGTTCATAAGGGTACTGCCTGGCTGCAGCCAGGAGTAATTATAATTCCCTCACTGCAGCGTGCCCAATAGCCAGCACACATCCAAGTGACCCGTCTGGCGACCAATTATCCTAGGTGCAGTTCCCTGACTGACCTGAGGGTAAGGGGGGCGCCAGAGAGCTGCAAGTTCCTAAGTGGAAGTGGGATAGTTATAAATCCCTGCAGTTTACTGGGTCGGACGGCAGCAGCCGTCGTGTGTGTGCACGTTCCATCACAGGTGGTGGCAGCGGTGGGATCACAAGCCGTGACCCCCGGGCTACGTGTGGCGGACGCGGCACCGTTCGTCACATATTGGTGGCAGCGGTGGGATCACAAGCCGTGACCCCCGGGCTACCGTGTGGGGGGACCGCGGCACCGTTCATGACATATTGGTGGCAAGCGGTGGGATTATAGAGCATTAGTGATCTGGTCTGAGCAATCATTCCTCTCACTAAAAAACTTGCACGGTTCTTCAGGGACCCTGCATCTAAAGTTTTGGAGAACAGACTCAGTGTTTATTAGTCCTGAGACAATTGTGTGTACTTGCGGTTACCCCCCCTTCTCTTTGTTTTTCTATCCTATCTTTTATTTGGCAACCATGGGCTACGAGGGGATACGACTGGTATAATCGGAATAGCAAGGAAGCTCTTCTTGCCATGTGCGAGTGGAGGAAGATTGTCCCCATGGCCCAAACCAAGGCCGAAGTGATCCAGGCCTGATGGCACGGGACCATGCTCAGGGCGAGGAGGGCGCAGGAGCCGGCCCAAGCCAAGTTGGTGCCGCAGGAGCAGAGGCCCGACCCTGACTGCTCACACCCAGGGCGGGATGGACCCTTACCTGCAGGCGGCCCTGGAGGCACTCCCAACCGACGACCGTGATGGGCGCCTGGAGCTGATCCAGCGATACCAGCAGGAGGCCAAAGAACAGCGAGAGGCTGAGAGAGCCGAGCGCCAAGCCCAGCGAGAGGCCGAGCGGGAGGCTGAGAGGGCCCAGCGAGAGGCTGAGAGAGCCGAGCGGGAGGCTGAGAGAGCCCGAGCCGAGCGGGAAGCCCAAGCGCAGAGAGCCCATGAGCTGGAGATGGTTCAGCGAGGGGCAATGCCTCCACAGCCCAGAGCAGTGTGCCCAGCAGCACTCAGAGTCCCAAGCCCCGGCCGGAGCACTTTCCCGTGCTGGAAAGGGACGGAGACTTGGACACTTTTCTGCGGGCCTTTGAGAAAGTCTGCAGACAGTACCGGCTGCCTGCCGACCAATGGGCCAGGTACTTGACCCCGGGCTGAAGGGCAAAGCTTTGGAGGCGTTCGCTTCCCTCGCGCTAGATCAAGACAGTGACTATGAGGCCATCAAGCAGGCCTGATTGCCAAGTACCAGCTAACCCCTGAGGTATACCGAAAGAAGTTCCGGAACCTCAACGTGGCCCACACAGACAGTTACAGCGATGTGGTGCAAGGACTCCGGAACCACTTTGACCAGTGGATCTATGGACTGTCAGTTGACACCTATGAGGAGCTGAAAGACCTGATGATCAAAGACCAGTTCCTGCATCTGTGCCCAGCTGAGGTCCGACAGTTCAATCCTGGACCGAGAACCAGAGGACGCGGTCACAACAGCCCGGATCGCCGACAGCTATGAGGCCAACCGGAAACCCGAGGTGCGGAAGTCCGTCGCCACCCGCTGGGGAGGGGGTAAGCCTGCAACCAACCCAGTGCCCCTGCCAGTCGTCTCTCTGGAGGCACTATCCCCTTTGCCAGCGCCAGGCCTACATCAGACCCCCGCCAGTGTTTCTCCTGTAAAAGGACTGGTCACATCAGCGCCACCTGTCCGGAGAGGCAGAAGAACCCCCCAGCCAAGGCCTTCGGGCCCAACGCCTCTGTTCTTTTGGTGGGTGGTGTGGTGGGGAGGGTTGATGACAACGTGCAGCCCGTCCGCGTGGGGGCCCGTCTTGCTACAGGCCTCAAGGACACCGGGGCTGAGCGAACCCTCATCCGACCCGAACTGGCGGCCCTGAAGAGTTGATTCCGGGGAAAAACCCTAACTGTCACAGGGATTGGGGGCGTCCACTACCCCTTGCCGATAGCCCGAGTTTTCATTGACTGGGGTACCGGGAGCGGGGTGAAGGAAGTGGGGGTGTCCGAAAACCTGCCCACTGATGTTTTATTGGGGACTGATCTGGGGAGGATGGTGGCGTACTATGTCCCTGACACCCCTTCCCAATCTGATGATAAGGTTAACGTTAACCATGATGTTGATGTTGATGATGATGGGAAACTGATTGTGTTACCTGCTAATGCTTTGCGAAGTGAGGATGCAACTGATAACCTTTCTTTCCCTAGGACTGATGTTGATAATGATGTATCTGTGCCATCTGAATCTGTTAACCCTTCTCCGAAGTGGTAGATGTGTCCACAGGTACAGGAGCATTCAGTCCCGTCGCTCTGCGGAGTGAGACGGCTGAGGAATCCCTAGCAGGAGCAAGCGACAGTGCTCACGGAAATGGGGAGGTGCATGGGAACGGGAGGAAGGTGACGCCATGACATGACCAGTGCCACCGAGGAAGGTAACTGGCCCATAAGTAGCACGGCTCCTGAAGTGTTGGGGGTGGATGGGGAGGTAGAGCCCATAGCAGCGCAGGCTGATGGGTCTATAGAAATCCCCGGGGAGAACTGCATATGTAGCTGCTGTCACCCGCAGTCAGAGTGCCCGGATCGCAGGTAGCGCCCTGCCATCTGGACCCTCCTCCGCTACAGGAGAGACTGAACCAGAGGTGGACCCAGAGCCGGTCCCAGAGGGTCCCAGTGAGGAAGGAACCCTGACGTCACTTCTGGCTGCCTCCAGCCAGGAGTTCCAGGCCGCTCTGCACTCAGATGCGAGCCTGGAGAACTTGAGACACCTCGCCGAGACGCCCACCTCCGTGACTGATAAGGAGAGGGTTTGTTTGGGAACGAGGAAGGTTGTACCGGAAGACCGTACCCGGAGATTCCCAAAAGGAGTAGTGGTTGAGGGGGAAACAGCTGGTCGTCCCGCACCAGTTCCGAGGTGAGTTGTTGAGGATTGCCCATGAGATTCCACTTGCTGGACACTTGGGGATTAGCAAAACTAAGGCACGGCTGTCTCAACACTTCTATTGGCCCAAGATGGGGACAGATGTGACTAACTACTGCCGCTCCTGTATCACCTGTCAAAGAGTGGGGAAGGCGGGGCCTGCTCTTAAGGCTCCCCTGATCTCATTGCCAGTGATAGAGGAGCCTTTCCAGAGGATCGCGGTGGACATTGTGGGCCCGCTGGCCGTCCCCAGCAGCTCTGGAAAGCAATACATCCTGACTGTGGTAGACTACGCTACCCGGTACCCGGAGGCGGTAGCTCTGTCCTCAACTAGGGCAGATAAGGTGGCAGATGCACTGGTGACCATCTTTTCACGGGTAGGATTTCCCAGGGAGATGCTTACCGATCAAGGGACCCAATTTATGTCTCGCCTAATGAAGGCTCTCTGCAGCAAAATGCAGGTGACGCGTATGGTATCGAGTGCGTATCACCCACAGACCAATGGTTTGTGTGAGCGCTTTAACGGTACCCTCAAACAGATGCTCCGCATGCTGGTTGAGACCCAGGGACGCGATTGGGAGCGGTACCTCCCACACCTGCTATTTGCCTACAGAGAAGTCCCGCAGGCCTCGACGGGGTTCTCCCCCTTCGAGCTCCTGTATGGTAGGCGAGTCCGGGGACCCCTTGGGTTGATAAGAGAATCCTGGGAAGATGAGCCAAACCCCACGGAAGTGTCCATCGTGGATTATGTCATGCGCTTCCGCGACAAGATGCAGACCTTGACGCAGTTGGTGCATGACAACATGACGCAGGCTCAGGCTGACCAGAAGCACTGGTACGACCAGAACGCCCGGGAGCGGACCTACCAGGTGGGTCAAAAGGTGTGGGTGCTGGTCCCCGTACCAAAGGATAAGCTTCAGGCAGCCTGGGAAGGCCCGTACGTCGTGCACCAACAGCTCAACCCAGCCACCTACGTGGTCACGCTTGACCACACTCGGGGTAGGCGCAAGGCCTTTCACGTCAACATGATGAAGGCCCATCACGAACGTGAAGCCTGCGTCCTACCGGTCTGCAATCTGCCCGAGGACGGGGAAGAGGATCCCCTCCTAGACATGCTGGCCCAAGCTAATGCCAATGGGTCCATTGAGGACATGGAGGTAAATGCCTCGCTAACCGCCTCCCAGCGGTTGCAGTTGCTGACCACTCTGGAATCCTTTCGGGCCGTGTTCACTAACCGACCCGGAAGGACCAAGTTGGCAGTCCACGAGGTGGACACCGGGAATCACGCCCCGTTACGGCGGACACCTTATCGGATCTCTGAGGAAGTGCAGCAGATCATGCGCCAGGAGATCCATGAGATGTTGCAGCTGGGGGTGATCCGGCAGTCCAAAAGCGCGTGGGCCTCACCTGTAGTTCTCGTGCCAAAAAAGGATCGGACCACCCGGTTCTGCGTGGACTACAGGGGGCTCAACGCCATCACTACCTCTGATGCGCACCCAATGCCACGCATCGAGGATCTGCTGGAGCGGTTGGCGAATGCCAAGTACATATCCATCATGGATCTGAGCCGGGGATACTGGCAGATTCCCTGAGCCCTGCGGCGCAGGAGAAATCTGCCTTTATCACCCCTTTTGGACTGTACGAGTCCACAGTTCATGCCTTTCGGCATGAAGAATGCCCCTGCCACTTTTCAGCGGATGGTCAACCACCTGCTTCAGGGACTGGAGGAGTACGCTGTGGCGTACCTGGATGACATTGCCGTCTTCAGTTCCACCTGGGAGGAACACCTTCAGCATCTCCAGGAGGTGCTCAAGCGTATTCACCAGGCAGGTCTGACCATCAAGCCGGGAAATGCCAGATGGGCATGAGGGAGGTCCACTACCTGGGGCACCGGGTAGGCGGGGGTTCCATGAGTCCAGAGCCCGAGAAAGTGGACGCGATCGTGTCCTGGCCCACCCCCAGGACCAAAAAGCAGGTGAAGTCCTTCCTGGGCACTGCAGGGTACTATAGGCGTTTCGTACCGAACTATAGCGCCATTGCAAAACCCTTGACGGACCTCACCAAGGGCGGTCTACCCCAAACAGTCAACTGGACAGATGGCTGTGAGGCGGCATTCCGATCTTTGAAAACAGCCCTGTGCAGCTCTCCAGTGTTGAGAGCCGTCGACAGCAGTCGGCCCTTCCTGGTACAGACTGATGCCAGTGAATTTGGCCTCGGTGCTGTACTCAGCCAGGTTGATTCGGGGGACCAGGAGCACCCCGTGTTGTACCTGAGCCGGAAACTTCTGCCAAGGGAAGTGGCATACTCCACCATCGAGAAGGAGTGCCTGGCCATGGTCTGGGCACTGCAACGTTTGCAGCCCTACCTGTACGGGCGCACCTTCAAGGTGGTCACCGACCACAACCCTCTGAGCTGGCTGCACACAGTGTCCGGAACCAATGGTAGGTTGCTACGCTGGAGCCTTGCCCTGCAGCAGTATGATTTTGCCGTACAACACAAGAAAGGCAGTGATCATGGGAATGCTGATGGGTTATCACGACGTGGCGAACCCGCTGAGGTGCGCATGTCGGATTACCGAGAGGTCATGCCTCCGTAGCGCCCTCTAAAGGGGGGAGGTGTGATGATACTGAAGCTTCATTTCTGGTGCTGTTTCCAGAACTCTCCCCCCATAGTACTACAACCCCCCACCGTTTGCAAGCACAGGGCAAACTACCCCTCCCTCCTTTTCCCTGCAGTCAAGCTCAGTGTAACCTGAGCTGCCAGTGCTGGAAGTTTTCCCGCTTCACCGCAGGGGTCCTGCATTGTCCGAACACGTGCTTTCTTCCTATAGCAGCCATGTTGGAGTATTCATTCTCTTTTGGTTAATAACACGGTGGGAGCATTCGCTAGAAACACGAAAGTTACTGTGTTGAACCATGCGCCGATGGGCATCGTTCCCGTGGTACTGGTAAACCCGTAACCCCAACAGAACCCGAGAAATGGAATTCTCGGGTGCCCCATGAACTAGCCCACCCAAGTGTGGGCTCATTGGAACCGTCATTTCAAAGCAAGACCATTGATAGGTCTGCCATTATTCTGCTAGGTTCACAGAACGAGTTATGAACCTTATGATATCGCAGAGCTCAAACCATAGCTTGTAGCCAGGGGAGGTGGCTAGAGGACCAGCCCTTTTTGTGAGGTCAGAAGCTGACATGCATAAGTCTTACAGTGAAGTTCCTTACCAGGGGTCTTTCTGCTGAGTAAGAGATCTCCCAATGAACTATGACGTGTGGCTCCTTCCCCAGCCTGGCTTGTCTTGCCTGTAACTATCATGTGAGTTATCTTTCATTCTTAATCCCATTTTATTTTATAACTGCATCTGTACATAACAATATTGTCTCAGTTTGTTACATCTTTTTATATTATATAAGCATTGCCTGCTTTTAAGGAATAAACCTATAAATTTATTAGTTTGTTTCTCCTGCTCTATAAACGAATTTGCACGTGCCTGAGGTAACTACGCTACTGTTTTGGGGTTGCTACGGACCCTCTTGATAAATTGTTCATCAAAAGCCGTAGCTGGTGGCAGCTAAAAGAAAGGGGTGTAAAGTGTTAATCTGTTGGGGGACGCTGGCAGTGACGCAGCGGGGTTCATAAGGGTACTGCCTGGCTGCAGCCAGGAGTAATTATAATTCCCTCACTGCAGCGTGCCCAATAGCCAGCACACATCCAAGTGACCCGTCTGGCGACCAATTATCCTAGGTGCAGTTCCCTGACTGACCTGAGGGTAAGGGGGGCGCCAGAGAGCTGCAAGTTCCTAAGTGGAAGTGGGATAGTTATAAATCCCTGCAGTTTACTGGGTCGGACGGCAGCAGCCGTCGTGTGTGTGCACGTTCCATCACAGGTGGTGGCAGCGGTGGGATCACAAGCCGTGACCCCCGGGCTACCGTGTGGCGGACTGTGTGCCCGTTCATGACAGAGATCATCCAGCCATGTCTACAGAAATTACCCAGCCATATCTATAGAGATCATCCAGCCATATCTATAGAGACCATCCAGCCATGTCTATAGAGATCATCCAGCTATGTCCACAGAGATCATCCAGCCATGTCTACAGAAATTACCCAGCCATATCTATAGAGATCATCCAGCCATGTCTATAGAGATCATCCAGCTATGTCCACAGAGATCATCCAGTCATGTCTATAGAGATCATCCAGCTATGTCCACAGAGATCATCCAGCCATGTCTACAGAAATTACCCAGCCATATCTATAGAGATCATCCAGCCATGTCTATAGAGATCATCCAGCTATGTCCACAGAGATCATCCAGCCATGTCTATAGAGATCATCCAGCTATGTCCACAGAGATCATCCAGCCATGTCTACAGAAATTACCCAGCCATATCTATAGAGATCATCCAGCCATGTCTATAGAGATCATCCAGCCATGTCTACAGAAATTACCCAGCCATATCTATAGAGATCATCCAGCCATGTCTATAGAGAACATCCAGCCATATCTAGAGACCATCCAGCCATGTCTATAGAGATCATCTAGCCACGTCTACAGAGATCATCCAGCCATGTCTATAGAGATCATCCAGCCATGTCTACAGAGATCATCCAGCCATGTCTACAGAGATCATCCAGCCGTGTCTACAGAAATTACCCAGCCATGTCTACAGAGATCATCCAGCCATGTCTACAGAGATCATGCAGCCATATCTATACAGATCATCCAGCCATGTCTACAGAGATCATCCAGCCATGTCTATAGAGATCATCCAGCCATGTCTATAGAGATCATCCAGCTATGTCCACAGAGTTCATCCAGCCATGTATATAGAGATCATCCAGCCATGTCTACAGAGATCATCCAGCCATATCTATACAGATCATCCAGCCATGTCTACAGAGATCATCCAGCCATGTCTATAGCGACCAGCCAGCTATGTCTATAGAGATCATCCAGCTATGTCCACAGAGATCATCCAGCCATGTATATAGAGATCATCCAGCCATGTCTACAGAGATCATCCAGCCGTGTCTATAGAGATCATCCAGCCATGTCTACAGAAATTACCCAGCCATGTCCACAGAGATCATCCAGCCATGTCTACAGAGATCATCCAGCCATGTCTACAGAGATCATCCAGCCATGTCTATAGAGATCATCCAGCCATGTCTATAGAGATCATCCAGCCATATCTATACAGATCATCCAGCCATGTCTACAGAGATCATCCAGCCATGTCTATAGCGACCATCCAGCTATGTCTATAGAGACCATCCAGCCATGTCCACAGAGTTCATCCAGCCATGTATATAGAGATCATCCAGCCATGTCTACAGAGATCATCCAGCCATGTCTATAGAGACCATCCAGCCATGTCTATAGAGATCATCCAGCCATGTCTACAGAGATCATCCAGCCATGTCTATAGAAATCATCCAGCTATGTCCACAGAGATCATCCAGCCATGTCTACAGAAATGACCCAGCCATATCTATAGAGATCATCCAGCCATGTCTATAGAGATCATCCAGCCATGTCTACAGAAATTACCCAGCCATATCTATAGAGATCATCCAGCCATGTCTATAGAGATCATCCAGCTATGTCCACAGAGATCATCCAGCCATGTCTACAGAAATTACCCAGCCATATCTATAGAGATCATCCAGCCATGTCTATAGAGAACATCCAGTCATGTCTAGAGACCATCCAGCCATGTCTATAGAGATCATCCAGCCACGTCTACAGAGATCATCCAGCCATGTCTATAGAGATCATCCAGCCGTGTCTACAGAAATTACCCAGCCATGTCTACAGAGATCATCCAGCCATGTCTACAGAGATCATCCAGCCATATCTATACAGATCATCCAGCCATGTCTACAGAGATCATCCAGCCATGTCTATAGAGATCATCCAGCCGTGTCTATAGAGATCATCCAGCCATGTCTACAGAAATTACCCAGCCATGTCCACAGAGATCATCCAGCCATGTCTACAGAGATCATGCAGCCATGTCTACAGAGATCATCCAGCCATATCTATACAGATCATCCAGCCATGTCTACAGAGATCATCCAGCCATGTCTATAGAGATCATCCAGCCATGTCTATAGAGATCATCCAGCCATGTCTATAGAGATCATCCAGCTATGTCCACAGACTTCATCCAGCCATGTATATAGAGATCATCCAGCCATGTCTACAGAGATCATCCAGCCATATCTATACAGATCATCCAGCCATGTCTACAGAGATCATCTAGCCATGTCTATAGCGACCATCCAGCTATGTCTATAGAGACCATCCAGCCATGTCCACAGAGTTCATCCAGCCATGTATATAGAGATCATCCAGCCATGTCTATAGAGACCATCCAGCCATGTCTATAGAGATCATCCAGCCATGTCTACAGAGATCATCCAGCCATGTCTATAGAAATCATCCAGCTATGTCCACAGAGATCATCCGGCCATGTCTATAGAGATCATCCAGCTATGTCCACAGAGATCATCCAGCCATATCTATAGAGATCATCCAGCTATGTCCACAGAGATCATCCAGCCATGTCTATAGAGATCATCCTGCTATGTCCAGAGATCATCCAGCCATGTCTATAGAGATCAACCAGCCATGTCTATAGAGATCATCCAGCTATGTCTACAGAGATCATCCAGCCATATCTATAGAGATCATCCAGCTATGTCCACAGAGATCATCCAGCCATGTCTATAGAGATCATCCAGCTATGTCCACAGAGCTCATCCAGCCATATCTATAGAGATCACCCAGCTATGTCCACAGAGATCATCCAGCCATATCTATAGAGATCATCTAGCTATGTCCACAGAGATCATCCAGCCATATCTATAGAGATCACCCAACTATGTCCACAGAGATCATCCAGCCATGTCTATAGAGATCAACCAGCTATGTCCACAGAGATCATCCAGCCATGTCTATAGAGATCAACCAGCTATGTCCACAGAGCTCATCCAGCCATATCTATAGAGATCATCCAGCTATGTACACAGAGATCATCCAGCCATGTCTATAGAGATCATCCAGCTATGTCCACAGAGATCATGCAGCCATATCTATAGAGATCATCCAGCTATGTCCACAGAGATCATTCAGCCATGTCTATAGAGATCATCCAGCTTTGTCCACAGAGATCATCCAGCCATGGCTACCAGAATTTTCCAGCCATGTCTATAGAGATCATCCAGCCATGTCTATAGAGATCATTCAGCCATGTCTAGAGTTCATCCAGCCAGGTCTATAGAGATCATCAGCCATATCTATAAATATAATTCAACCTCCCCTAGAGATCATTTGGCCATGTCCACAAAGATCATTCGGCCTGGTCTATAGAGATCATCCCGTCATGTCTAGAGATCATTCAGCCATATCTACAGAGATCATCCAGTCATGTCTACAGATATCATCTAGCCATATCCATATCTAGCCAAAGATATAAATAAACTGGAGCAGTGGGCATCAACTAACAGAATAGTTTTTTAACAGGGAAAAATGCAAAGTACTACATCTGGGCAATAAAAATGAAGAAAGCATATACAGAATGGGAGGAATAGGGCTAAACAACAGCACATGTGAAAAAGACTTGGGTATACTAATAGATCACAGACTGCACATGAGTCAACAGTGTGATGCAGCAGCAAAAAAGGCAAATACAATTCTGGGATGTATTAACAGAAGCATGCAGTCTAGATCACGTGAGGTCATTATTGCCCTCTACTCCTCTTTGGTCAGACCTCATCTGGAATACTGTGTCCAGTTTTGGGCACCACATTTTAAAAAAGACATCAACAAACTGGAGCAAGTTCAGAGAAGAGCGACCAGAATGGTGACCGGTCTGCAAACCATGTCCTATGAGTAACGGTTACAGGATTTGGGAATGTTTAGCTGCAAAAAAGAAGACTGAGAGGAGACTTAATAGCTGTCTACAAATATCTCAAGGGCTGTCACATTGTAGAAGGATCATCTTTATTCTCATTTGCACAAGGAAAGACGAGAAGCAATGGGATGAAACTGAATGGGAGGAGACAGATTAGATATTAGTCATAGAATCATAGAATGGTAGAGTTGGAAGGGACCTCCTGGGTCATCTGGTCCAACCCCCTGCTCAAAGCAGGATTCACTAAATCATCCCAGATGTCTGTCCAGCCTCTGTTTGAAGACTTCCATTGAAGGAGAACTCACCACCTCTCGTGGCAGCCTGTTCCACTCATTGATCACTCTGTCAAAAAGTTTTTTCTAATATCCAATCTGTGTCTCCTCCCATTCAGTTTCATTCCATTGCTTCTAGTCTTTCCTTGTGCAAATGAGAATAAAGATAATCCTTAGAAAAAAACTTTGTGACAGTGAGTGTGATCAATGAGTGGAACAGGTGTGAGTTCTCCTTCAGTGGAAGTCTTCAAACAGAGGCTGGACAGACATCTGTCTGGGTTGATTTAATGAATCCTGCTTTGAGCAGTGGGTTGGACCAGATGACCCAGGAGGTCCCTTCCAACTCTACCATTCCATGATCCACAGAGATCAATTGGTCTTGCCTATTGTAATGCAACTGCGGAGCAGATGTGCGCAGCCTCCACCAGGGGGCGCTGTTACGGGGAAAAAGGGTTGCACTTACTGTGTAGCACCTTGGTGCAGAAGTGCAGGCCGCCACCAGGAGGCGGCAGAGTAGTCAGACAGGCCGATGTCAGCAACAAACAGGAAGACGAAGTACCAGAGGTCACAGCAATGCACAAGGTCAGAGACGAGCCAAAAGTCAGAGCCAGACAGGAGCGCGGTAACCAAAACGTGAGACTGAAAGAGGAGTCAAGGTACAAGCCAGTGGGTCAAAAGTCAGTTGGGGTACATAGTACCAGAGACAGAAAAACAGGAGGCGGGGTTCAGAGTTCAAGCAGAGTCATAAACTGTAGGGAAATCACCAAACGTACACAAAGTCAGGGATAGAGAATGGGTCAGACACAAACACGGGAAGTCAGAGGCAGAAGGATCACCAGGGTATAGGGGTGATCTGCTCAAGCCAAGGACCATAACTATCACTGACAAAGGGTACCAAAAATAGCACCAGTGAATAGCCACCCAAGAACCAAAGAGAGGCAGGAAAAGTTAACCCCTCCATGACCAGGCTGGGGAAAGAAAAGCAAAAAGCAAACCCCGACCTGGATCATGACACCTATAGAGATCATCACGCCATGTCTATAGAGATCATACAACCATGTCCATTGGCATCATCTAGCAATGTCTATAGAAATTATCCAGCCATGTCCACAGAGATGATTTGACCTTGTTCACAGAGATCATTCGGCCGGGTCTACTGAGATCATCCAGCCATGTCCCACAAACATCATTCAGCATTCAGCCTTTTCTACAGAGATCAAACAATCATATCTAAAGAGAACAGCCAGCCATGTATATAGACATCATCCAGCCATATTCACAGAGATCATCCCGATATGTCTTTACAGATCATTCAGCCATGTCAATAGAGATAATCCAGTTATGTCTATGGGCATCATACAGAGCACAGCCAGCCATGTGTACAGAGAACAGCCAACCACGTCCGCAGGGATCATTTGGCCTTGTCTATAAGGATCATTCACCCTATCTATGGGGATCATCCAGCCATCCAGCCATGTGCACAGAGATCACTCTAACTCGTCTAGAGATCATCCGGCCATGTCTACAGAAATCAATCAGCCATATTGGCAAAGATCATTTGGCCTTGTCTATAGAGATCATTCCGCCATGTCTGTATAAATCATCCAGCCATGTCAATAGAGATAATGCCACCATGTCATAGAGATCATCCAGTCATGTATACAGAGATCATCATAGAATCATAGAATGTTAGAGTTGGAAGGGACCTCCAGGGTCATCGTATCCAACCCCTGCTCAATGCAGGATTCACTAAATCATCCCAGACAGATGTCTGTTCAGCCTCTGTTTGAAAACTTCCATCGCACTTGGAAAAACGAGAAGCAATGGAATGAAACTGAAAGGGAGGAGACACAGATTAGATATTAGAAAAAACTTTTTGACAGTGAGGGTGATTAATGAGTGGAACAGGCTGCCACGAGAGGTGGTGAATTCTCCTTCAATGGAAGTCTTCGAACAAAGGTTGGACAGACATCTGTCTGAGATGGTTTAGTGACTTCTGCATTGAGCAGGGATTGGACACGATGACCTCGGAGGTTCCTTCCAAATCTAACATTCTATCATTCTATTATCCCTTAATATAGGTAGACACCTTAGCCTTCTTTTTTGCAGCTAAACATTCCCAGATCCTTTATCCGTTCCTCATAGGACATACTTTGAAGCCCGCTCACCATCCTGGTAGCTCTTCTCTGAACTTGCTCCAGTTTTTCAATGTCTTTTTTAAAATGTGGTGCCCAAAACTGGACACAGCATTCCAAATGTGGCCTGACCAAGGACGAGTAGAGGTGGATAGTTACTTCACTTGATCTAGGCTCTATGCTTCTCATCCTAGAACGGTGTTTGCCTTTTTGCTGCTGCATCACACTGTTGACTAATGTGCAGTCTGTGATCTATTAGTATACCAAAGCCTTTTTCACACATGCTATTGCTTAGTTCTAGTCCTCCCATTCTGTAGATGTAATTTTCGTTTTCTTGCCCAGATTTAGAATCTTGCATTTCTCCCTATTATATACCATTCTACTGTATTAGTCACTGCCTATTGTTCAAGCTTCTCTAGATCCTTCTGAATCCTTTCTCTGTCTTCTCTAGTGTTAGCTATCCCTCCTAATAATAATCATTATTTATATAGCGCCAACATATTCTGAGGAGCTTTACAATTCAGCTGTTCATATGCAACAGTCAAAAGTAACAGTTAAAGATAATACAATAACTAAAGCAAAAATAATGACAACCCTGCTCTTCAGAACTTACAATCTGCAATGAGGCAGGGGAGACACAAAGTACAGGGCTTATTTACAATGATGATCCAGCCATCTTGAGGAAATGGGGGATAGATAAAGGTTGCATGAACTAGTCAGTAGAGATGAGCGAACTTGTTTGGAAAACGTTTGCCAATCTCAAATTCAGCACGAACGTAGCACATTTGGAATCGTGTTCGCTTTCACAAGCATTTTTACTCAAAATCGGCAAAATTCTGTCAAAGTTCGATAAATCATTGCGTTTCCACTGGAGATAAGAGAATATTTCAATATTCGGTTCAGATTACGATTGCCGATTTTGCAATATTCGTCGAACATAGCCGAACGCCATTGGAGTCAATGGGAGGCAATAACAAACGCATACAAAATACCTTCTGTTATGTTTCGGTAGCTGAGGAGGACAGGAACAACAGCAGGGCAGCCGAACACCTGAGATGATGGTAACTGATGGGTTGCAGATTCCTAAACTAACGACACAACTAGAGGTAGCCGTGGATAACTACACCTAAAGGCAGAAAGATGAAAGCTATCTGCCCCGGAGCAGATCCCCAAAGAAAATAGGAAGCCCCCAAACATATAATGGCGGTTAGACAAGATGAAAATACAAACATAGGCAGAAAATAGACTGAGCAAACGCTGGGGCCACAAGCTGACTAAATAGGATAGGACAGGAGAGATTACTTTCTGCAACCCAGAAAACCTTACAAAAATCCAACAATTCTGATTACAAAAATACTGAGATCACACGATCTCGCCACCCACTAAATCAGATCTCAGTGTGAACAAAAACCAAGCCGCAGCCGCTGAAAAAACAGGAAAAAGCAAATGAGCAAATAACAGTGGCTGCAGAAAAACTGTGAGGAGCTCAGGCCCAGGAGGGGACCTGGCTGACCTCCACAAAAGTGCAGAAAACAATGCAAAAAGCAAGCACAAAAGGAAAAGCAAAAAATATCTTATCTGAAAGCAGGAGATGCAGGCAGGACTCCAGCAAACTTCCAAATGAACCAGGAACCACAATTGAGACAAGAACAATTGATCACCGGCAACCATCATGGGACCAGTCCGTGATTCCAGATTGCCACTCCTCGCTGAAAGGTTCAGTACTGTCTGTAACCACCAGAGGGAGCCTCTGCTCAGAAACCATCTCTAGCACATTCATAACAACCTTCCCACGAGCCCAAAAGGGGCCAAAACATATCAAATGAGGGACAGACACCAGGAAAGTGGCCTCAATTCACCCACAGTACAAATTGTAGCATGGTAATACACACATAAACCTCCGTTCCTGTCATAGCCAGGGTCTCCCAAATCCACTCCAGAACACCTTGCTGCCACCAGCTCCTTGTTCGATATTAAAACCAATATCGGGTCAGGAACCCACTGTAAGATGGCGGTGTTCACACCGTGCAGTAACTGAGACAGTGACCCAAGCAAGTCCAAAGTAAACAGCTTTTATTCAGCAACTCACGGGTAAAACAGGAAAAGTCCTCCGGTACGCAGCCGGATTACATCAGTCCATAAACACTGGTTGCCGGGGACAACGGCCGCGCCGGGCCGAACAGAGCCTGACGGGTGCAGAGCCGTCCCAGGCCTGGGTTCAGCTACACACAGTCCTGTGGAGCTTTCCTGCTATGCTCCTTGCAGGGTCCCAACATAGAACCACATTTCCATAGTGCAGGAGTTTTAAAGACCTGTGGCAAAAGCCACTGGAAAACCCGGGTTGGAGGGAGGAGGCCGCCCCACTGCCACCTGTGACCTCCTCCAAGAAATGAAGGCCCTGCCGGATTTTACTTAATCTGCCTTAGCCAGGTAGTCTGACTAGGTCATTGCTCACCTTCATTCCTGCATTGCAGCCGCAGCTGTGTGTGTGACTGCAATGCACTCCAATGGCTTTAATAGGTCTCTGTACACATTCTGGGGGAAATATAACGTCCCTCGTAAACGATCCCGGTCACTGCCTCACATATCCCCCCCCTCTGTTCAAACTTGTGGGGTTGAACATTTGCCACCATACAGGGTGCCCGGGACAGGGCATCCGCGTTTGCTTGCAACTTCCCAGGGCGATGTTCTACAGAGAAACTGAAATTTTGCAGTGACAGGAACCACCTGGTGACTCGCGCATTCCTCTCTTTTGCATTCCTCATCCATACCAAGGGTGAGTGGTCCGTCACCAAGCGGAACTGACGCCCGAGTAAATAATAACGTAGTGATTCCAAGGCCCACTTAATAGCCAAACACTCCTTCTCCACTACGCTATAGTTTTTCTCTGCCGGGACAAGTTTTCTACTCAAGTAGGTGACCGGGTGCTCTTCACCATTCACTTTTTGTGACAACACCGCCCCTAAGCCTACCTCCGAGGCATCTGTCTGTACAATGAAGGTTTCATTGAAGTTGGGGCTGATGAGGACCGGCTGTCCACACAGGGCCAACTTCATGGACTGAAAGGCTTCTTCTGCCTGAGGGTTCCACCGAACCATTACCGTTTTTTTTCCTTTCAAGAGATCGGTTAGGGCCGCCGTTCGCCCGGCAAAATTAGGTATAAACCGGCGGTAATACCCAAGGATGCCAAGGAACGCCGTCACCTGTTTTGTACTCGATGGTTTAGGCCAGTTTTTTATGGCCTCAATTTTACTGATTTGGGGCTTGATAGCTCCTCGGCCTATCACATACCCCAAATATCGAGCTTCCTCCAGCCCTATCGCACATTTTTTTGGGTTTGCCGTTAACCCCGCGGCTCTGAGAGAATCCAGCACCGCTTGTACGTGTGTTAGATGCGTTTTCCAGTCGGTGCTAAATATGATGATATCATCTAGATACGCGGACGCGTATTCCTGATGAGGCTTGAGCACTATGTCCATCAATCGCTGAAATGTAGCCGGGGCCCCATGTAACCCAAAAGGTAAGACCACATAGTGAAATAGACCCTCCGGAGTTACGAAGGCGGTCTTTTCCTTCGCCGAATCTGTGAGAGGTACCTGCCAATAACCCTTGGTGAGATCGAGCGTGGTAAAGTACTGGGCCTGCCCCAGTCTCTCAATCAGCTCGTCCACCCGGGGCATTGGATAAAGGTCGAACTTTGACACTTCATTCAATTTTCGGAAATCATTACAGAAGCGTAATGATCCGTCTGGCTTTGGAATCAGTACAATGGGGCTAGCCCACTCACTCCGTGATTCCTCTATGACGCCTAACTGAAGCATTTGTTTTACCTCAGCCGAAATGGCTTGCCTCCGGGCTTGGGCACCCGGTACGGTCTTATTCGCACCCTTACCCCAGGTTCGGTGACAATGTCATGTTGGATAACCGTAGTCCTACCTGGTAGCTCTGAGAACACGTCGGTATTGTTTTGCACCGGGAGCGAGCCTCCCGTCGCTGCTGTTTAGGGAGGGCATCACTTATCCTGACCTCCGCCTTGGATGCTTCCCTGGCTGAAGGTATAGAACTCTCTGGTGATATGCCCGGGTTGATGTCTGTAACTAAACACTCTCGATCTTTCCAAGGCTTTAGCAGGTTTATATGGTAAATCTGCTCAGGTTTCCTCCTTCCGGGCTGATACACCCGGTAATTTACCTCCCCCACCTTTTCTCGAATCTCATATGGCCCTTGCCACTTGGCCATGAGCTTACTCTTGGCTGTGGGTACCAGTACTAATACCCGATCGCCCTTGTTAAAAGACCTGACTCTGGCTCTTTTATTATATGTGCGCCTCTGGGTTGCCTGGGCATCTAACAGATGTTCTTTCACGATGGGCATGATCGCCGCGATCCGGTCCTGCATACTAGCCACGTGTTCAATTATACTCTTATGTGGAGTCGGCTCTTGTTCCCATGTCTCTTTAGCTACGTCCAACAGACCCCTAGGGTGTCTGCCGTACAATAACTCAAAGGGAGAGAACCCTGTGGAAGCCTGGGGTACCTCACGGACAGCGAACATCAAATAGGGTAGCAACATGTCCCAATCCCTTCCATCCTTAGAAATCACCTTTTTTAACATGGACTTGAGGGTTCTATTGAACCGTTCTACTAACCCGTCGGTTTGAGGGTGGTACACCGAGGTGCGCAATTGTTTAATTTTTAGCAGTTTGCACAGTTCTCTTGTCACCTTGGACATAAAGGGGGTCCCTTGATCCGTCAGGATCTCCTTAGGTAGTCCCAGGCGACAGAACATGGCAAACAGTTCTCGGGCAATAAGTTTTGCCGAGGTGTGGCGTAGTGGTATAGCCTCCGGGTATCGGGTGGCATAGTCGACGACCACCAGTATGTGTTGGTGGCCACGGGCGGATTTTACAATGGGTCCTACCAAATCCATTGCAATCCGTTCAAAAGGTACCTCTATTATTGGCAGGGGTACCAATGGACTACGGAAACTTGCAGTGGGTGAGGTCAACTGACATTCGGGGCAGGATTCGCAGTACCTTTTGACCTCCGCGAAAACTCCCGGCCAAAAGAACCGCTGCAAGATACGTTCTAGAGTTTTTTTTTCCCCTAAGTGGCCCCCTAGCAAGTGTGAGTGTGCCAAATCTAGAATCACCCTACGATACGACTGAGGTGCTACCAACTGTTCCACAACCTCGTCCCTGATTTTATCTACCCTATAAAGCAACTCACCACTGACTACCATGCGTGGAAATACCGTATCTGCATTGGGCTGTTGGGCTACGCCGTTTACCTCTAGCACCCTTTCCCGCGCCTGAGTCAGGGTGGGATCTTGTAGCTGAGCTGTCCCAAACGTGGCCCTGGACACTTCCAGCTCGGGAATCGATGTGGTCTCCTCCACCTCTCCTGCCAGCACCTCTAAGGGAAACCTATCGGGGTCACACTCTATCCCTATATGGGACACCCCTACGGCAGGTTCGTCTGGTACAGCATCTGTAATACATCTTACCAGGGGAGAATGGATTTTGTTTTTCCACAGAGTCCAGAACAGGGGCAAGTCTCTTCCCAACACAGCCCCATAGGGAAGATTTTTTACCACTCCCACCACATGTTTTATGTCTCCACTTGGCGTGGACAAAACTACCTCCGTGGTTGGATAGTCTCGGAGGTCCCCATGGATACATACAACCCCGACCTGCCGTCCGCTGGGGTTGTCTCCTGCCACCAGTGACCCATATACCAGAGTCACGAGGCTCCCTGAGTCCAGGAGAGCCTCCGTAGGGTACCCATTTACCAGTACCTGGCATAGTTGGAGTTCAGTGTCCTGGGGGTCGAGGGTTGCTGTGCAGACGGTCTGGGCATACATTGAGACCCGGCGGCTATATCCGCAGTCCATGGGTTCCGTAGTCAGGGGACAATTAGCCATCACATGTCCCGGTCCCTGACACCGCCAGCACCTAAGGGTGGAAGTACTGTTAGGTCTTATGACAGTTTGGGAGGGAACCGGTCTCCTGCCACTCTCACTCCGGGGTTCCCCTTCAACACGGGTACGGTGCTGACTGTCCCCAGCAGAGGGACGCGACCCCTTTCCCGATTCCTGGGTTGGCAGGGATCGGCGTGACAGCCGAGAGGGGGCGGAGTCTCGAATAAAGTCTTGAGTGGCCGAGTAGCGCTCGATCAAACTGACTACCTGGTCGAGTGTGCCGGGGTCGCCTTGCCCCACCCAACGTTGGATAGCAGCCGGCAGAGTCCTTACCAGCCGGTCAACCACCACCCTCTCCACCATCTGGGCTGGAGACAAAGTCTCTGGCTGGAGCCACTTCTTTACCAGCTGCAGAAGGTCATAAGCCTGAGACCGCGCGGGTCGTGTCTCCACATAGGCCCATGAAAATACACGCTGAGCCCTCACGTATGTATTAACCCCCAGTCGGGCAAGGATCTCACCTTTGAGCCTCTGGTAGTCCTGGGCGTCCTCCCGACTGAGATCGAAGTAGGCCTTTTGTGCATCGCTGACCAGAAACGGAGCTACTACTTCTGCCCACTGGCCGGCGGGTAGGTTTTCCCGCTCCGCTGTGCGCTCATAAACTGTCATAAAAGCTTCCACGTCGTCCTCCGGTCCCATCTTCCTCAACGCTGAGCGAACCCTGTCTCGGGCCTCGCGACGTTCAGGGGCTGGCACCGTCGAGATCTCCCGCAGTGCAGAAATCTGTTGCAGCAACAATTCGTTTGTTTTTTGCTGCTGCTGGTACAATAGCTGCTGTTGCTCATTGTGCTGTTGCTCCCGCTCCTGCTGTTGCCGCTGGAGACTCAGGTACTGCTCCTGCTGTTGTCGCTGAGACTGCAGCTGCTGCTGCTGTGTAATTACCAGCTGCTTTACCAGCTCCTCCATTTTGTCCACGGGTTGAGGCTGAAAAGTGGCCGGCCGGATTGGGGTCATGAAGCTGCCGGTGGGGTATATCTCAATCACAATGCCCGCATTCTCCAACCAATTGTAAGATGGCGGTGTTCACACCGTGCAGTAACTGAGACAGTGACCCAAGCAAGTCCAAAGTAAACAGCTTTTATTCAGCAACTCACGGGTAAAACAGGAAAAGTCCTCCGGTACGCAGCCGGGTTACATCAGTCCATAAACACTGGTTGCCGGGGACAACGGCAGCGCCGGGCCGAACAGAGCCTGACGGGTGCAGAGCCGTCCCAGGCCTGGGTTCAGCTACACACAGTCCTGTGGAGCTTTCCTGCTATGCTCCTTGCAGGGTCCCAACATAGAACCACACTATTCCATAGTGCAGGAGTTTTAAAGACCTGTGGCAAAAGCCACTGGAAAACCCGGGTTGGAGGGAGGAGGCCGCCCCACTGCCACCTGTGACCTCCTCCAAGAAATGAAGGCCCTGCCGGATTTTACTTAATCTGCCTTAGCCAGGTAGTCTGACTAGGTCATTGCTCACCTTCATTCCTGCATTGCAGCCGCAGCTGTGTGTGTGACTGCAATGCACTCCAATGGCTTTAATAGGTCTCTGTACACATTCTGGGGGAAATATAACGTCCCTCGTAAACGATCCCGGTCACTGCCTCACACCACCCACAAGATAGCGCAGTTTAGCACAGAGGACGTGGCTGTTCGTTCATAGAGCAAGGAAAATGAAACTAGTAAATGTTCAGATTTACTCCACAAAATATAGGCAGTATTTACAATAACACAAAAGACATTATAAAAGGAGACAAAGTACAGTATATACAAGCATTTACAAATAAAAGGATTAAAATAAGAACTTACACATCTCAGTCACTGGTATGACGTGTCGATTAGGGGGAGGAGAACCGTCCCAGAACAAAGGGTACATCTGCGCAGCTTCATGTAGCTGATTCTCCAGGCAAGTGACACCCCCCTGATTGAGCATCTGGGCTTTATCCCTTTGCCCAAAACCAAGGGACTCCCCCCTTGCTGACCTCATGAGGTGGGCTGGGCATGCTCCTTTTGAAAGTTATTAAAAACTTCTACTTGCCATAACTCTCGCGGTGAAGCGCGCAGAGTGATGACAGGAGTATTATATTTTCTCTTACAAATTTATCTTTCTTTAGATACCAAACATGACCCATCTGCGGGCGACTGGAAGGCAGGAATCCTTTTTTCGGTTTCTGGTGGGCTCACAGGCATTAAAACTTTGCTTTGTGTAGCTTTAATTATGCCGATCCCAAAAATATATATTTCCTGTCTGTATGATTATTGTGTGTTATTAAATTTGAGTTTGAATAGACAAAGGAGAGTTTAAATCCATGGCGGGAAGAACTGCTTTTAACTAGTCAGGGTCATAAAATGATCCTGTGTTGCAGGGAAGGGAGGGAGAGTGTCTCACAGAGCAGGGAGTGGGAGGGGGGAAGCTGCAAGGGGGATCGTTGCTGAAGCATGTCATTCACAAACCAAGGAGATGCAACACAAGGCTCTGGATGGGTGCTTCGTTTATTTAGACAATACTCATATTTTCCTGACACCTCCCCCTATTGGACTACGCTACAGAGGCAGGACCTCTCGGTACTTCTTGCGCACCTCCGCAGCTCGCCCCACTGAGATAACCCATCTGCATTGCCATGCTCGCTGCCCTTTTTGTGTTTAATGGTAAGGTCGTACTGCTGGAGGGAAAGGCTCCAGCGCAGCAA
This sequence comes from Oophaga sylvatica, assembly GCA_033576555.1. Lineage (NCBI taxonomy): Eukaryota > Metazoa > Chordata > Amphibia > Anura > Dendrobatidae > Oophaga > Oophaga sylvatica. Next base: position 58,536 of record JARQOD010001122.1, on the reverse strand, counting down.
CCTTCCGTTGGTACCAGACACGGTGTGTAGCCAACTCGGGGTTGTGGTCGGTCACCATGGTGAAGGTGCACCCGTACAGGTAGGGCTGCAAACGTTGCAGGCCCACACCATGGCCAGGCACTCCTTCTCTATGGTGGAATAGGCCACTTACCTCAGAAGGAGCTTCTGGCTCAGGTGCAACAAGGGGAGCTCTTGGTTCCCTGACTCAATCTGGCTGAGCACATCACCAAGGCCAAACTCGCTGGCTTCGGTCTGTACTAAGAACTGCCGACTGACCTTAGCACAGGGGAGCTGCTCAGGGCCGTTTTCAAAGACTGAAAAACCACCTCAGTCGTTTGTCCAATTGACTGTATGTGGTAGCTTTTTCCTGGTGAGGTCCATAAAGTGCTTTGCAAGGCTACTACAGTTTCGTACAAAGCGCCTATAGTACCCTTCAGTGCCCAAGAAGGACATCACATGTTTCTTGATCCTGCGGGTGGGCCAGTACGCGATAGTGTCCACTTTCCCAGGCTCCGGCCGCAGTGAACTCCCGCCTACCCGGTGCCCCAGGTAGTTGACCTCGCTCATGCCCATCTGGCACTTTCCCGGCTTGATGGTCAGGCCTGCTTGGTGGATTGGCCCGAGCACTTCCTGGAGATGCTGAAGGTGTTCCTCCCAGGTGGAACTGAAGACAGTAATGTCATCCAAGTACGCCACCGCGCACCTCTCCAGTCCCTGAAGCAGGTGTTGACCATCCGCTGGAATGTGGCAGGGGCATTCTTCATGCCGAAAGGCATGACCGTGGATTTGTACAGTCCAAAGAGGGTGATAAAGGTGGACTTCTCCTGTGCCTCGGGGCTCAGGGGAATCTGCCAATATCCCCGACTCAGATCCACAATGGATAGATAGCGCACGCCAGCTAACCACTCAAGCAGCTCCTCGATGCATGGCAATGGGTGCGCATCGGAGGCAGTGATGGCATTGAGCCCCCTGTAGTCCACACAGAACTGGGTGGTCCGATCCTTCTTCAGCTCCAGAACTACAGGTGAGACCCACGTTCTCTTGGACCGCTTAATCAACCCCAGCTGCAATATCTCATCGACCTCCGAGCGCATAACGTGCTGCACCTCATGATCCGATAGAATGTCCGCTGTAGTGGGTCATGATTCCCGGTGTCCACCTCGTGGACCACTACCTTAGTCCTTCCAGGTCCAGCGTGGCTCGCAACTGGTGTGCGGATAGCAAGGCGCTTACCTCCACGTCCTCTATGGACCTGCTGGCTTTAGCTTGGCCTAGCATGTCCAAGAGGGGGTCTTCCTCCCCGTCCTCGGGCAGGTTGCAGACCGGTAGGACGCAGGCTCTACGTTCTTGATGAGCCTTTGTGAGCAGATCGTGAGATGCAGTGACGGACAGGAGCAGAGCAAGGGTTAACAGTTTCACGCAGGGAGGCAAATAGTTAAAAGGAGGACAAAACAGTACAATTTTGCAAAGGATTTTCAGGGTTAAGAACATCGGATAGTTTAACGGCAGTTCTATTGATTTCTGGCTAGAAAGTCAGTAGTTCATCAGACTATAAAGTCAATAGCGCCAACAACGGCAGTCGCGGTGACTTTTCCAATGCGATACTCTAGACAACAATGCTCCGTCTTCAGGCGGCAGTTTTCGGTCTCCAGTACCTTCCGCCGAGCCCCTAGTCCATATGCTGCAGTGGCTGACAAGGGTGCGGGCCACAGTCCTGTATGAGCCCAATGTGGCTCAGCACATATACATTGGCAAAATCAGGGCGCAAGTGTCTGTCCCGGTCCCCTTTCCCTCTTATGTGGCACATGCTCTGTACTCACAGACACGGTGCCTTTCTCTCTGGTAGTCACAGGGCAAAAACTACATGTCTCTCTCTCTGGTCCCTGCTGTTGGCGGCGGGAGACGGCGGACACTGGCCAGCACGATGCTGGTGCTCCCAGGATGGAGCACTCCACTCTCTGGGCTGCTGAATACACGGCTCCCCTGAGCGCAGCAGTCCCTCTGCAGATGGCAGGGGACTCTCCCAATGCGGAACGTCGCAGTGCCGGTACTCGGTGGGGAGAAGGGGCAGAGCGCGCCATTCGCCTGACTGCGCGCTGCCCTGAATTGGCGTCAAATTTCTCGATGTGCGCACTTTACCTTTTATATCTCCCCGGGTTCAGAGGACCATCCAGCTTCCAATCTCTTCCCCTAGGCAACAGGGGATGCAGCCTCAACAGTTCCAGACCTGGCATGCAGGTACCCGCAGTCCGGTCATCCCCCTTACACTCCTCCTCTCCTTTAACTTGCTATTCTACGGGCGAGAGTTCTTCATGCTCCTTTATGTTCTTTGGAGGTGGGACAGATGCTCACAGTTTTCGCATCCATTTCTGCCTCTCTTGCACCACATTCTGCCAAAAGAAATTGTCCTATGCATACTGCAGGGGCGAAACACCAGTGTGGTCACACTGATCACCTTGAGGCTCCTCTTGAATTTGCTTGTCAGGAGTACCCAGGACTTCAGATTGAGTAGTAGAGGACGAAAGTACGTCCGGGCTCCTCGGGGCAGTTATCTCTGGAGTTTCAGACCTGCGTTCTTCCCTTGGACTGGCGGGCTGCGAACTATCCATTTTAGAGAACGAAGCAAGTGGTTCTAATTCATCACCATCGGGAACCGTGGGAGTGGGCGTTTCAGGAACACTTGGCACTTTCTCCCCTCCTTCGGGATCTTGTGGCAGGCAGGGACATGACATACTTCGGTGGACTATTCGGGTAGGCATCCCTTCTTCCCCTATGGGTTGATCCTTACAGACAGGACCCTTGGATCCAATTTGGCGTTCCACCAGATTCGCCTCCACGCGAATGAGCAGCACAGACATCTCACTGTAGACAGTCGACATCTTCTCCCTCTCTTCTGGGCGTCCGACGCCATGGCTCTGCCTTGCTCTTCTCACCGTACCATTTCTTCCAGGGGCAGCGTTCTCTCCAGTGGGCATGACCTTCGGAAGGGTGAGCGAATCTTCGCCATCGGCTGTCTCTTGTAGGGCAACTTCTTGACAGGTGTCCCATTCTTCCGCACATCCAACACCCACTTCTGCGCCCATCTGATGGGTGCTTCGGTCTGAATTGCCGTCCTCCACGGGATGCATACCCTCTCTGCAATCACTCTTCACCCCACGATATGGGATTCAATTTTGGGGTTGCTGCTGAAGTTTTTCTTATGCTCCGCATCTCTCCTCTAACTCCTTTCATTTCTTGCCATAAGTTAACCCTGGGTATGAGATTGGACTCCAAGGTAGCAGCAAGGGCTTCCTTCAGGCTCTCGATTTCTGCCCTCATTTTTCACATTACCTGCCATAATTCGCAGGACCACTCCGGCTCTTCCTTATTCAGGGTAGGTGCTTCGTGGCTCTGGATCATCCCTGCCAAGGCTGCTGTCCCCTGCTCCTGCTCCCTTTTGCGTGCTTCCACCCCCACTTCGGAAAGTCATGCGCTGATTAACTCGCAGGCGCTCACGCAAGGCTTGCTTAAGCAGAGCATCCCTAAAGCCTGCTACTAGCTGGTCTCTCAGAATTATATCAGGGGATCCGACACCTACGCCATCTCGCTTAGCAATGGCAGCGTGGATCTCCTGCAGCGCGTTCGTGTATTGGGCCACAGAGGGAGGGGGCCCTTTGGACATGCCTAAACAAGTGCATGCGCAATTCTCCGACGTTCGTGGCATCCCCATGCATTCCCTCTAAGATTTGTAACACCTTGATAAAGGTGTCTCGCTCGTGGGAGGGGACAAGAACATGACGGAGCTCCTCGCTTCTCCGTCCAGGGTCATCACGGCAATCTCTTCCTCCATCGCAGGAGTCTTGGGGTGTATTCTCATCATACCCCCGACTTGCTCAGTCCAATCCCCCTGCAGATTGTTGCTCCCTGTAAAATTTTGGGAGATTACTCAACATTGCCCCCAGCGGTATACTGACCCTTGGGGCACACCTGACCTCTTGGTCTGCCACCTCTGCGACCGTGGACTGCATCCTGCCGACTATGCCAAGTGTGAGCAGGTTGAGAGATGCAGTGACGGACAGGAGGCAGTGCAATGGTTAAGTTTTACTTAACAGGGGAATACTCCATGCAGGGAGGCAAACAGTTAAAGGGAGGACAAAATAGTACAATTTTGCAAAGGATTTTCAGGGTTAAGAACATCGGATAGTGTAACGGCAGTTATGTTGAATTCTGGCTAGAAAATCAATAGTTCCTCAGACTATGGCATCAATAGCGCCGACAACAGCAGGAGTGGTGTATTTTCCAATGGAACATAGGTACGATATGGTGCATGCACTCAGAACCCAATTTGATCAGTGGGTCCAAGGACTGTCAGTGACCACCTTTGAGCAGCTGCCGGACCTGATGATACAAGACCAGTTTCTACAACTTTATCCAGCTGAGGTGTGACAGTTCGTGATGGACCGGGTGCCAAAGGACGCGGACAAAGTAGCGCAGATCGCCGAACTAACGGCTCCTGAAGAGATTATTCTGGGGAAAACCCTGACTGTCACCGGGATTGGGGGCATCTGCTGCCCCTTGCCGATGGCCCGGATTTTTATAGATTGGGGTGCCGGGAGCAGGGTGAAGGAAGTGGGGTTGTCTGCAGTTCATGGTCTCTCCGAGCTTGGGCCTCCCATTCAGCTCTCTCGGCCTCTTGCTCTTGGAACTGCAGGATCAGCTTCAGACGTTCCTCACGATCGTCTGCATAGAGTTGTTCCAAGACCATCAGCAGGTGGGGGTCCACACTACCCTGGCTGCGAGTAGGGCTGGCATTCACCAGTTGGACCTCTGCAGCATCACCTGCGCTTGGGCTGGCTTCTGCCTCCGCTGGGCTGTGGGAATGGGCTTGATCTGCTTCAAGTTGCACCAGTTCCGTGACCATTTGGCCTTTGGTTTTGACTGTGGAGTCAATCTGTTTCAACGTGCAAAGGGCAAGAAGAGTGTCCTTGGACTGCTGCTTAAAACAAGGCCACTCCCAGTGTAACCATAATTGCCAAATAAAAGATAGGACAGAAAACAAAGAGAGGGGAGGGGGTAACTGCTATACACACAGTATTGTCTCAGCACTAAAACACTGAGTTCGTTCTCCAAAACTTTTTGCGCAGGGTCCTCGCAAGAACCGTGCAAGTTTTAAGTGAGAGGAATGATTGCTCAAACCAGGTCACTAATGCTCTATGATCCCACCGCTCTGCCACCAATATGCTAGGGATTTGTTTATCTATCCAACTTCTGGCACAAATATGTCAGGGTTTGGGGGGGAAGAATTTACTTATTTTATATATATATGGTCATGGGATATGTAAACCCACACAACTTTGATTTCCACTTTCAGTTCCGGTTAGGAACTTGCAGCTCTCTGGTACCCCCCTTACCCTCAGGTCAGTCAGGGAACTACACCCACGTTAAGTAGTCGCCAGAAAGGTTGCTTAGTCGTGTACTGGCTATTGAGCACTCTGCAGTGAGGGCAGTATGTGTATCCCCAGTCCCAGGGTGGGTAATACACACATAAACCTCCGTTCCGTCACTAGCAGGGTCTTCCAAATCACGCAGAACACTTTGCTGCCACCAGCTCCTCATTTGGTATTAAAGCAATATGAGGTCAGAAACCCACCCACAAGATAGTGTAGTTTAGCGTGGAGGACGTGGCAGTTCGTTCATAGAGCAAGGAAAACTAAACTAGTAAATTTTATAGATTTACTCCAGAAAATATAGGCAGTGTTTACAAAAATACAAAAGATATTACAAAAGGAGACAAAGTACAGTATAAACAAACAGTTATAAATAAAAGAGGATTAAAATAAGAACTTACACATATCAGTCACAGGTATGACGTGTCGATGAGGGGGAGGAGAACTGTCCCAGAACAAAGGGTACATCTGCACAGCTTTATGTAGCTAATTCTCCAGGCAAGTGACACCCCCTGATTGAGCATCTGGGCTTTATCCCTTTGCCCAAAACCAAGGGACTCCCCCTTGCTGACCTCACTAGGTGGGCTGGTCACGCCCCTTTTTTAAAGTTATTGAAAACTTTTACTGGCCATAAGTCTCGCAGAGAAGCTCACAGAGTGACGACAGGAGTATTAGGTTATGTGCACACGTTACAGAATTTCTGCAGCAATCCTGGAACTCCCTGCCGCGGAAAATACGCATTTTATTGGTATGCATATTCCTGCTAAAACTAGCATTTTGCAAGCGTAATTAGCTTGCAGAATGCTAGCGTTTTCCAAGTGATCTGTAGCATCGCTTGGAAAACGGATTGACAGTTTAGTCACACTAGTGAAACAAGTGTTTGACTAGTGTGAGCAACTTTTTACTATTGATGCCGCCTATGCCGCATCAATAGTAAAAATATCTAATGTTAAAATAATAAAAAAATAAAAAATTGTGATATTCTCACCTTCCGGTGGCCCCCGCAGCCTTCCTGGTCCTCGCGATGCTCCAGGCAACTCCCGTTCCTAGTGATGCCTGGCGACAATGACCCCAGATGACATAGCATCACGCGAGACCGCTACGTCATCAGGGGTCATTATCGCAAGGCATCCCTGGGAACGGGAGTTGCCGGGAGCGTTGCTGAGGAGTGGGAAAGCTGCGGGGGCCGCCGGAAGGTGAGAATATCACTATTTTTTATTTTAATTGTTTTAACAGGGATATGGTACCCAGGGCCTGGAGGATAGTCTCCTCTCCTTCAGACCCTGGGTACCATCCGCACATGAACCGCTCGCTTTGCGCATGGTGGGCATAGCCACATGCGGAAAGTAAGTGGTTCAATGCATTCCTAAGGTGGAGGAATCGATGCAGTTCCGGAAAAAGAACGAACATGTGTTTTTTTCGCGATGTGTTTTTTCGCGGAAAAAACGCAGCATGTGCACAAAAATTGCGGAATGCATTCTAATAATAGGATGCTAAATGCATGCGTTTTTTCAGCAGAAAACTGCTAAAAAAAAGGTGAAAAATCCTGAACGTGTGCACATAGCCTAATATTTTCTCTTACGAATTTATCATTCTTTAGATACCAAACATGACCTATCTGCGGGCGACTGGAAGGCAGGAACCCTTTCCCAGTTTCTGGTGGGCACACAGGCTAACTAAAACATTGCTGTGTTTAATTATGCAGATCCCGAAAATATATTTTTCCTGTCTGTAGGATTATTGTGTGTTATTAAATTTGAGTTTGAATAGACAAAGGAGAGGTTAAATCCATGGCGAGAAGAACTGCTTTCAGCTAGTCAGGGTCATAAAATGATCATCTGTTGCAGGGAAGGGGGAGGGAGAGTGTCTCACAGAGCAGGGAGTGAGAGGAGGAAGCTGCAAGGGGGATCATTGCTGAAGCATGTCATTCACAAACCAAGGAGATACAACAGGTAGCCCCGGATGGGTGCTTCGGTTATTTAGGCAATACTCATATTTCCTGACAGCATCGATTTCACCACAGCAGAATTAGTATATTGGGGAGAAACATCTTTTCCATGACAGCCAACCCAGCAGATGTAGACCCAACCAGGAGTGTTTACATTTCCAAAAATTAGTGGTAGACACAACCAAAGTAGCATCAATTTCACTACAGTAGAAATAGTATAATGGGGAGCGACAGATCTTCCAGTACACCCAATCCAGTAGACGGAGAGACCCAATCAGGAGTGTCCATATTTCCAAAAATTAGGAGCAGACACCACCAAAGTGGCACCAATTTCACTAGAGTATAACTAGTATATTGGGGGCCGACACCTCTTCCACTACAGCCAACCCAGCAGATGGAGACTGTAGCTGGCAAGGTGGTGGAACCACTGTGTCGTAGCTCTCGGAAAGCCTGGAGGGGCTTAACTAGGTTGCCTACCAAATCCAACCTAGAATAAGTGGCAGGAGGCGACACCGCGACCCAAGGAGGGACAACTAGGTGGCACCAGGTGCAACTCCAGGGCTGACCTACAAAGAGTATAGGAAAACACCGTGAGCGCAACTAATAAATTGTGCTAAGGTTAGGTCCCGAAACCATATAGTATATAAGCATTGAACCTAGCACTCAACTTAATAATACTTTAAGGTAAATTTATTGTAGTACAGGAAAACGTTTCGGTCCGGTGCGACCTTCTTCAGTTACAACAGAATGCAAACAAATGGTCCAAAACACAATAATAAATAAAAACAAATAAAGGAAATAACGTGACATCAAAATAAAAATATATATGATAACAAAAGTATGTACAGTACAAGGAATGCGGTCATTTATAGGAGAAATCCATATAATAGACGAGGTAAACAGCCCCGTATCTTACACTATCCTGAGGGCCCAGAGTGGTGAAAAGGAATTGATTGTGAACCATAGTTGTGAAATGCGACATACCGTGCTGTACTTAGCATGCGGAACATAAAAATACATCTGAAAGGTTTATTGGTAGAGTTCATGGTATCTAAAAAGCAGTGATCACAGGGTGAGTTTATAGATCATGAAAAATGGGTTTAATAGGATAGAAGTGCACTTACAGCAGCGATCCGAACTGCAGCTTCTAGTTCACAAATGGTACTGTGGAACGACAGGTGGATGCAACCATTGTAGCCGATGAAGGAATTCATATTTTGTGCCACTCGATTAGTTATATAAATAATTTACCTTAAGTGCGCATGTTGATAGGGCAACCGTGCCTCTAGACGCGGTGTCCACCGCTCGTCTAATGTCAGTGTGATGACATGGTGTTTAAAACAGGAAGAAGGTGGCACTAAGGGGTTTTTGGCCAATAGTGCATGAGTTCCGGTAAAACCAGAAATGACATAGCGGAAGAAGATGGTCGTGCGTTCCAAGAGATAAAAACAGTGCACTTCAGCAGATATATAGGGGGATTTTGGACATACTTATTAAAGTAACATAAAAAAACAGGACGGTTGTAAGTGTGAATGAAGAGGCTCGCTGATAAGGATGAGGAGCGTGAATGTTGTGCGTGGTAATAGGTTACTACAGATAAGTGGACCTATGTATGTCCGGGATCGTGATAATAATACACAGAACATTGGTGGGACCGTAAGAAAAAGGAAGAAAATAGAACGGACAACATCTAGATGCAGAAAGATTTATTACTAGGTGACCCATGCGTAGAGGTAGTACATAGATAGGAAGCCTCTTATATTTGGAGCTAGTAGTGATGAGTAGGTATACTAGCGCTCAGTGGGAAGTAGACACTGGAACCATGGGTACAGATGGGACTGGCTGAGGTACAGGTCTGGCAGGTGTGGACTAGACCGGCAGTTAGACAGATGAGCACAGGCAGGTGCGTGCTGACCCAGCTGAGGAACAGGATAGCACTGACAGGTGCGAACTGGACCGGGTGTTGAACAGATGGGAACTGGCAGGTGCAGGCTGGACCAAGTGTTCAACAGAGAAGAATTGGCAGGTGCAGGCTGGACCGGGTGTTAGACAGATGGGAACTGGCAGGTGCAGGCTGGACCGGGTGTTGAACAGATGGGAACTGGCAGGTGCAGGCTGGACCAGGTGTTGAACAGAGAAGAGCTGGCAGGTGCAGCCTGGACCGGGTGTTAGACAGATGGGAAATGGCAGGTGCAGGCTGGACCTGGTTTTAGACAGAGGAGCACTGGCAGGTGCAGGCTGGACCGTGTGTTGAACAGATAGGTACTGGCAGGTGCAGGCTGGACCAGCTGATGGACAGAAGAGCACAGATAGGTATTAACAGATGGGTACAGGGTAGACAAGCAGATGGGCGGACCTGGGGAACCTGACAACTAGCAAGCCTGCAAGGCAAACTAACAGCATTGCTCAGTCACCTCCATATTGGAGGAGGAGCCTTAAATAGGTGTCGCCCACCTATTGGCAGGGAACACCTTAGGGCGACAAGCACAGTCCCTTTAAGATGGAGGTAGAACATTCCCCCTAAGCATAGTTTCCTGGGGACCTGCGAGCGATGCACGCACCTCGTGTCTGAGCAGAGAAAGAAGGAAGTGCGGGATAGGGGCTGCGGTAGTGATAAAGTCGACATCTCTGCTGGAAGAGTGAGGTAGAAGGCAGTGGCACGGGTGCCACAGAGACCCAAATAAGAGTCTCCACATTACCAAAAATTAGGTCCTGACACCAAAGAGGCATCAATTTCACTACAGTAGAAATAGTATAATAGGGACCAACACCTCTTCCACTACAATAACCCAGCAGATGGAGACGCAATCAGGAGTCTTCAAAATTCCAAAAATTAGGGCCTGACACCACAGAAGTGATATCAATTTAGCTAGAGGACCGACACCTCTTCTACAACAGCCAACCCAGCTGATGGAGACCCAACCAGGAGTGTTCACATTTCCAAAAATTAGTGTTAACATCTGCAGCAGCAGCAGCAACAGCATGCACAGAAACCACACTAAAGATATCACAGACTGCAATTATGCAAGATCAATGCAGCACACTAAATACTACAACATCGCCTAGTCTGTGCAGTCTGCGATTGGGGTGCAAAAGTCCTTGGAGATTGTGATGAGTGCTGTGCTGGAATTGCTGTCCTCATCTTTTTTTTTGTACTGCGGAAAGCCCACAAAGCAAAGCCCCCTCCTTCTCTCTGCAGCTCTCATACTTCTCACCAACCCCCCCAGCCTGCACTCAGGCAGTGTAATGTGAGCTGCCAGTGCTGGAAGTTTTCCCGCTTCACCGCAGGGGCCCCCCATTGTCAGCACATGTGCTGCTCCTACACTAGCAGCCATTTTGGAGACTACATTCTGTTTTGGTTAATAACACGGTGGGAGCGTCCGCTAGAAACACGAAAGTACTGTTGTGAAACATGCGCCTGACAGGCAACGGTCCCGTGGTACTGGTAAACTCGTAACTCCAACAGAACCCGAGAAATGGAATTCTCGGATGCCCTATAAACTAGCCCACCCGCGTGTGGGCTCATTTGAACCGTCATTTCAAAGTAAGATCATTGATAGGTCTGCCATTCTTCTGCGAGGTTCTCAGGATGAGTTATGCTCCTGATAATCTTTCAGAACTCCAACCATACCTTTCAGCAAGTGGAGGACCCTGGTAACTCCACCCCGTTTATGATGTCACGGCCACAGGTCTATAAGGTAGGGGCCAGGTATTCTGGCTCAGATCTGCCCTGGACACCAGACTTATAGCAGCTCTGTGATGCATTGTGATGTCTCCCCTCCCCCGACCGCATGGCTTGCCTACTATGATCTAAGAACTGTAAGTTGATCTTCCTTATGTTAACCCCTTTTATTTTCTAATTGTCTTGTACATAACTATATTGCCTCAGCTTGTTACATCTTTTTATATTGTATAAGCACTGCCTGTCTTTTTAAGGAATAAACCTATAAATTTATTAGTTTGTTTCTCCTGCTCTATAAACGAATTTGCACGTGCCTGAAGCACTACGCTACTGTTTTGGGGTTGCTACGGACCCTCTTGATAAATTGTTCATCAAAAGACGTAGCTGGTGGCAGCTAAAAGGAAGGGGTGTAAAGTGTTAATCTATTGGGTGACGCTGGCAGTGACGGAGCGGGGTTTATAAGGGTACTGCCTGGCTGCAGCCAGGAGTAATTATAATTCCCTCACTGCAGCGTGCCCAATAGCCAGCACACATCCAAGTGACCCGTCTGGCGACCAATTATCCTAGGTGCAGTTCCCTGACTGACCTGAGGGTAAGGGGGGCGCCAGAGAGCTGCAAGTTCCTAAGTGGAAGTGGGATAATTAAAAATCCCTGCAGTTTACCAGGTCGGACGGCAGCAGCTGTCGTGTGTGTGCGCGTTTTCGTCACATTTGCGGCACGGAGGAATCACAGGCCGTGATACCCCGGGCTACCGTGTGGCGGACCGTGTGCCCGTTCATCACAGAGATCCATGACTTGTTCATCTTGATGAAAGTTAGGCGGTCAACACTTTCAGGGGACAGCCGGCTGCGCTTATCTGTCAGGACATCACCAGCAGCGCTAAAGACACGTTCTGAGAGAACGCAGGCTGCCGGGAATGATAAAACCTCTAAGGCGTGAGAGGTGAACTCAGGCCACTCATGCATTTTTGAAGACCAAACCCTCTCTGATGGTATTGATAATTAGTTCTAGATACTCCTGCACCATCCTCTCAAGTCGTTCACCACGTCAGACTTGCACTCTGCTGTGCTGGTGCACAGGCTGGTCTAAAAAATGTGTCAAAAGACTCACAGAAATTGCTTCTGCCACTTAAGGGTATGCCACACTAAACGAGATCGCAAGCGAGATCGCTAACAAGATCACTACTGCATCACCATTTATGACGCAGTAGCGATCTCGTTTAGCTGTGTGATTCCAAACACATCTCATCAGCGATCTGTATAACGACCTCTGCGGTCGTTGGGAAAACCTAGTCCCGTCTGCGACGCTGGTGAAGTCGTTCATAAAGGGTGTCACACTCAGCGATTCAGGCTCACCAGCGGGACACCAACGACCAAAAAACGGCTCAGAACGTTCATAAGCGATCAACGACATCTCAGCAGGGGCCACATCGCTGCTACATGTCACACACAGTTAAGTCGCTAACGAGATCACTACTGCGTCATAAATGGTGACGCAATTGCGATTTCGTTTGCGATCTCGCTTAGTGTGGCATACCCTTACACTGCTGCTGCTGTTTTTGCATTGACAAACTGACGTGCCAGAGGTTGGAAGACTAGAGCTGCGATGCACACTGTGTGCCTCACTGCTGTCTTGAGTAAAACCTCTCTTAAGATTGTGTAAAAGCGTGCTTCGATACTCCAGCATTCACGGGACCCTTTCCAGGGCGGGAAGTATCTGGCAAAATTTACTCTTTAACATGGATTTAACAGAGTGGCAACCCAGTAGTCAGCCCTATTTCGAATCATAACTATACGGGGATCATGTTGCAGCAAGAAGGCACTCATATGTCGGGCTCTTCCATGAGTTCCAGGCCCATGCTGTGTTGGTGGAGGGGTAACACTGATGCTTGTTTCCTCAGTACCCTCCCGCCAATCATGAACAACAGAGTGGAGATTATCCTCTTCATCTCATGACAGTTGCTCAAACATCACTTCACCCTCCTCCATTTGTTCCTCGGCTCTTGCACCTTCACTAACAGTTTGTTGGGTATCACCAGCCCCCCTCGATCGGAGTAATACACCCTTCCTAGGCACCCACCTGTGTGATGACAGTCTGAAACTTTGAGACATTGTTATCCCTTCCGCATCCTCCTCTGCTTCCTCTTCTGTGACTACCACCTCCTCCCGCAGGCTATTCAAAGTCTGCTCAGCATGTAGATGAACGGAATAGTGAGGCGGATAACAGCATCGTCAGCAGTAACCATCTTAGTAGCCATTTCAAAACTGTGCAAAGGGTGCAGAAGTCCTTAATCTGTGCCTAATCCATAAACGTCATATGCCCCACGTACGTACTGCGTTGGCCCAGACATGACATACAGCGTCAGGGCTCGCTGCTGCTGCCACAGATGCTGCAACATGTGCAGAGTGAACGTCCACCGTATCGGCACATCGGGTATCAACCTGTTTACTGGCACGGACAAAGACCTCTGTATCAATGCAAGTCGATGACCTGAGGGGTGCGAACGGCACAAATGAGCACACAATTTCTGTGCTTTCTGCAGCAGCTTACCAAGGCCAGGATAGTGTGGAGAAATCACTGTACCACCAGGTTGAGGACGTGAGCCATGCAAGGCACGTGTGTGAGATAGCCTCGGTGGAGGGCCGTCATGAGGTTTGCACCATTATTGGACACAGTCTTCCCTGGATTCAAGTTCAGCTGAGACAGCCATTGATCAAATTCAGCCTCGAGAGCTGTCCACAACTCTTCAGCAGTATGACTGTGATCTCCAAGGCATATTAATTTTAACACTACCTGATTGCCGTGAGCCGGGGCTGAGCAGAATGGAGAAGGGGATTCGCTCTGCACTTTTGGAATGCGTGTCTTATTAAGGCAGAGGTTGAGGGCACAGGTGGTGGCCCTAGAGGAGATAGAGGAGGAGGCAGAAGCAGTGGAGGAAGTGTGAAATATAGAGGTTTGTCTTGCAAGCCTTGAGGAGCAGCCCCTTCTCCTCCTGCCCCCACAGCCACCAGTCACCCAGTGCCCAGTCAGCGAGATGTAACGCCCTTGGCCATGTTTACTCATCCAAGTGTCTGTGGTGAACTGCACCCTGGCAGACAGATTTGGTCAAAGAACGGGTGATGTTGTCTGCAACGTGCTGGTGTAGCGCAGGCACAGCTTTCTTAGAGAAGTAATGGCGACTGGACATCTGGTACTGGGTGACTGCGATGGTCATCAGCTTTCGAAAATCGTGTGTATCCACCAGGCGGAAAGGCAGCATTTCCGTGGCCAACAGGTTGGAGATGGTGGAGTTTAACCACTTAGCTTTGTCATATGTAATGCAGGTAAATTGGATGCAGCAACACAGAGGTGCAGAGCAAGGGTTAACAGGGATTTGGTTTAATTAATACAAAGAGGATTCTCCTCGCAGGAAGCAAAAGGGGTTAAACAGATTTTAAGCTAAAGAACGCAAAGAACAGGATAACTGAAGGCCAGAGTGTATGCATTTAACAGTTTCACTTATCTTGTGTCCAGTGCTGATCACTTCTCCAAAGATGAAAGTTGAAAGCCGGCTGTTGCCGCTGTTGCGATCTTCAGGCTTCCCTGCCCAACAGATCTGTGTGCACTCTTCTGGCGGCCACGGCGGTCACTGGTCTGACCCATTGAGCCCATAGTCCATCACACTGCTCTGCAGCCGGGAGTCTTCCACCATAATCTCCCGCTTGGCGTGCTCTGCAGTCGAGAGTTCCAGACAACACTCTCTCGCTCGGTCCTTCCCGCACTCGTCCACTCTCACTAGTGTGGACTAAGGCTGTGGTTCCACGATCCGGAACCACAGCGCTTTGGACGGAGCGGAAAGTCTGCTCCGCCCAAAGCCTCGCCCCCTAGTGAACGCGCGGTCAATCCGGATGTGTTCATGGAACACATCCGGAATGACCGCAGGGCTACACAGGCCTGAGTTATTTCCCTTGCGGCGACGCAGCGTCGCTGCAAGGGAATAGGACATGCTGCGGTCTAAATAAAGACGCGCCACATGTCTGTTAACGCAGGTCTGCCGCCTGCGTGATTTTAAGCATAGTGGAGACGGGATTTCTTGAAATCCCCTCCACTATGCTGTAACATCTGGACGCTGCGTGTTTGACACTGCGCCAGCGCACAGCGTCAAACACGCAGTAATTACTGAAGCATTCCGGATTGTGGAAACACACCCTAACTCTCCCTGTGGCATGCAGCAGGTCCTTGCTCTCCCTTCTCTCTGGTGGGAACTCACGCCGTCTTTCCGCGCAAAACCCCGTCTCTCTCTCGCTTACCACGCCCCCTCTCAGCAGGTTATCAGTCCTCTCCGTCCTCAATTTCCTTCTCCCACTTGAAAAAGAGGCGCGGCCCCACAGAAGTTCCGGACCCAGCGCTCTGCCAGCACCCACAGCCTGGTCTTCTTCCTTACACCTGTGTAGGAGGAAACAATCTTTTACGTGACGATAACTGCGGGACCGAGGGCTGGCTGCAGTGCTGAGACAGGCAGAGTACGGTGAACAGGACAAACTGCTAGACCGTGAGTGAGGTGCAGGCTGAGATGTTATGGTGGATTTATAAAGTAGTAGTGTGCGCGTTCTCTGAAATTGGTCAAAAACAGTAGGCATGTCCACTTCCGTTACAGCTGACAGGCTCTCACTCAGCCTGACTGGAGAGGGTAAAGAACAGGAGGTTCTGCAGTTGGAGACCTGAGTGGAAATACTTGGCATGGTAACAGAGGAGGGATAAGAAGCAACAGATGCAGTTAATGGAGCTGCTGATGGTTGTTGAGGTCCACTGGTCCGCATTTTATCGCAATGGATTGCCAGAGTAACACATGTTGATTGCGCATGTGAAGGTTCATGAATGTATTAGCCAAATTATTGCACTTTTTCCCTCTGCTCAGTTTTTTCTTTTTGCAAAGTTGGCAGCTAACGTGAGTTGGCTCATCCTTTTGGTGTCAAAAAGGCCCCATGCTAGGCAACCCTTGCCTCCCCTGTGAGCAGCAGACCAATGAATGCTGCTGAACACAGCCACAGTTGTGGCTGAGGATGAAGTGCTCGTCGTGGTTGAATCACTCTGTGTCTGCGCCGTAACCTAATAGTCTTCCTCCTCTTCCACCTCCTCAGATGACCTACTCATGGCGTGCCTCTGGTTTCACCCTAAGTGGGATCTACAACCTCATCATCATCCTATGTGTTATCCCATTCCTCGCCCCCAGAGTCAGCCTTCTCTTCCTGCCCTGACAGCACAGTACAGTTCGCATGAGCCTCAGATATCTGAATTTCATCGGGATCACCTCCCCCCTGGAAGTTAATGTCTGGTGACGACGGACAGGATGCTTCTCGGACCATACTTTGTCTTGCCTCGGAGCTAAAAAAAATTTAAGCATTGGTTCAGATGATTTTGTCCTCTTTACTCTGTGAATCTTTGGAGTACACTTCTGATGCCCATGGCATAGAATGTGTGAACAACTCTGCAGACTCACCTATCTGTGGTTCCCTACAGTCAGTTGGGCGATTGGAGAAGTGTGACGAGGGGGAAAAGCAAGGGTAATTGGGCTTCCACCTCTGTAGACTGTACTATGTTTGTCACAACACAGCTGTCGGATGACCGGGGACCATGGGCTCCTTCCCTGACCCTAACACTAGGGGGCGTCCTAGCTTGCCCTATTCCTGGGATACTTCTGAAGGTGAAGATGCCGGGGCCTTCACCCTTGCCTTATTTTCTGAATCAGCCCTCTGTCTGTTTCCTTCCCTATCCAGGGAAGAGGGGAGCAGCTGTGCACCACAGTACACTAATCCGACGAACAAGGCAACATGAACAAGAGGTAACTGCAGATACCAGGCATACAAATATTCTGTAATGTAAGGAGTACAGTTCATATAGTGTCTTGTGCTTGGGTGTGATGAAAACACAGGAGTCACAGGTTTGATATAGAAGGTCTTGTATTACTTCATACAAGTGGCAATAATAGTCACACAGTTTGCAGATACAAAAGCAGGAGACACAGCAGGCCAGAGTAACTTAAGCTCAGCAATCACTCTCACAACAGGTTCAGGATCTCTTCTCTGTTACCATAAGTCCATGCAAACGTGGATTTATCAAATAGCAAGGTTCCAAGGTCCACGAGTGTTCCAAAGTTCCACAATAGGAAATAACTGGAGTACAAGGTCCAAGGCTTCCAGGAGTCAGGTCACAGGTTCACTGCAGGCTTGATTCTGAAGCACTGATTGCTCAGCTGTGGCTGCTTAAGAAGCAAGAGGGAGAGAATCAGGGCGGGAACATGCAAGCTGGAAACTCCATATTGACTGAGGGCAAGACAGCTGCAGCAAGACAGAAAGTAAAATGGCTGACGGAAAAACTGAGTTTCAGGAACATGTACACAGAACCTTACATTACTCCCCCCTTAGGGACAACCTCCGGATGACCTCAGGCCAGGCTTGTGTGGGTACCTCTGATGAAACTGACGGAGCAAGCGAGGAGCATTAACGTTATTGACCGGTTCCCATGAGTTGTCCTCCACTGGGTAGCCCTGCCATTTAATCAGATATTGTAACTGATTTCTATACAACCTGGAATCTAGAATCCTTTCCACCACAAATTCTTCCTGACCATCGACTAGCACTGGGTCAGGGCAAGGAGAAGAACGTCCAGGAAACGTATTGGGTGTCGCAGCCTTTAGTAGAGATACATGAAAGATAGGGTGGATTCTCATAGTTCTGGGCAGTTGAAGACGACAAGCGACAGCACTTATAATTTTACTGATTTTATAAGGTCCAATGTATTTATGTCCCAACTTAGATGATGGAATTCTTAACTTAAGATTTCTGGTTGACAGCCAGACCAGGTCTCCTACCTTGAAAACTGGTGCAGGTTTACGAAATTTATCTGCGGCTTTCTTGTACCTTTCCTGAGCCAATTCCAGATTTCCCTTTAGAAGATCCATATTCTTTTGTAAAGACGTGATTCTTTCAGCCACTGCTGGCAAAGGCGTTTCTATGGGAAATCGAGGAAAAATATTAGGATGATAACCTAAATTGGAGTAAAAAGGAGACTGCTTAGTGGAGGCGCTCTGAGAGTTGTTATAAGAGAACTCAGCCAGTGGAAGTAGATCCACCCAATCATCCTGTAGGTGGCAGATAAAGCAGCGAAGATACTGCTCCAGGGTCTGATTGGTTTGTTCCGTCTGTCCATTAGTCTGAGGATGAAAAGCAGAAGAAAGGTTCACTTTAATGTCCAATGCTGCACAGAAATTTTGCTAAAACCTTGAAGTGAATTGCACCCCTCGATCCGAAATATCCTCATCTGGTACTCCATGTAAACGAAACACATTTTTAATCATCAAATCTGATGTCTGTCTTGCAGTGGGTAAGCCGACACAAGGGATAAAATGAGCTGCTTTTGTTAAACGATCAACCACCACTAGAATGGTGTTCTTCCCCTGAGAGGTTGGTAACTCCACAATGAAGTCCATAGAAATGGATCCCACGGGCGGGACGGGGTGGGAAGAGGTTGCAACAGACCAGTTGGTGAGGAGCGAGGTGTTTTGCATCTTACACAGACTTCACATGAAGTGACATAGTTTAAAACATCCTTCCTGCAAGTGGGCCACCAAAAGAAACGAGAAAGAAATTCCTGTGTCTTTAGAATTCCTCTATGCCCAGCTATCTTGGAATCGTGAATGAGTTGCAATACTCTTAATCTGACTGTTTCAGGAATATACAGACGTTGTCCCTGAATCCACACACCATTCTTAAAGACAAGACTTACGTCCCTTGGGGTTGTGCCAAAAAGGAATCCGCATGGTATGCTTCCTTGATGTCCTTAAGTAGGTCTTGATTATGAATCACTCCCAGGAATCTAGAGTCAGGAAGAATAGTCTTAGGAGGAGTAAGTGGACGTGTCTCTGCTGAATAAATCCTAGAGAGTGCATCAGCCTTTCCATTGCGCGATCCTGGTCTATAAGAAATGATAAAGTTAAATTGGTTTAAGAAAAGATTCCAGCGAGCCTGGCGAGGAGTCAGGCACTTAGCCGACCGGATAAATTCAAGGTTACGATGGTCTGTCAGGACGACTATTTGCTGTGCAGCTCCCTGAAGAAGGTGTCTCCATTCTTTGAAGGCGGCAATAATGGCCAACAACTCTCTATTGCCCACATCGTAGTTCCTCTCAGCCGAAGACAACTGCTGGGAAAAGAAGGCACAGGATGCTAGACATTCTTCTCACCTGTTCTCTGAGAGAGTATAGCTCCAACGGCACAGTCTGAAGCATCCACCTCTATTATGAAGGCAAGTTCGGGGTTGGGATGTACTAAGATAGGTGCAGTGGTAAATTTATCTTTTAGACGGGAAAATGCTTCCTGGGCTTGGGGGGTCCAGGAGAACCTAGACTGTTTCCGGTAAGTTGGGTGATAGGTGACACTACCTCAGAGATATTCCTAATGAAACGTCTATAGAAGTTGGCAAACCCGATGAAGCGCTGCACCTCCTTCACATTTCTAGGACTTGGCCAATCCTTGATGGCTTGGGTCTTGCTTCCATCCATACTAATTCCTTGTGTAGACAGTACATACCCAGAAATTGAATTTCGGTCCTATGGAATTCACACTTTTCAAGTTTGATGTAAAGATGATTTTGTCTTAGACGTTCCAAGACCATTCTCACATGTCCATGATGTTCCTCTGTGGAGTTAGAAAAAATTAGAATATCATCCAAATAAATCACCACGAATGTATCTAGGAGATCCCTGAAGATGTCATTCACCAAGTGTTGGAAAGTGGCTGGGGCGGTACTCAGACCAAAAGGCATAACTAGATATTCAAAGTGTCCATAGCGTGACCTGAATGCAGTCTTCCATTCATCCCCAGGTCTAATATGGACTAAGTTATAGGCCCCACGGAGATCTAGTTTAGAGAAAATTTTGGCATGTCGCACTCTCTCCAATAACTCAGGGATTAAAGGCAATGGATAACGGTTTCTAATAGTAACCTTATTGAGTTCCCTATAGTCTACGCAGGGTCTCAGAGATCCATCTTTCTTCTTTACAAAGAAGATGGGTGCACCTGCAGGAGATGAAGAGGGCGTATGAAGCCCTTGGCTAGATTTTCGTCTATGTAATCCTTTAAAGCCTTTAGCTCGGGCCCCGCCAGGGGGTAGATCTTACCAAAAGGTATCTCTGCTCCAGGCAATAATTCAATTGGACAATCATATGGACGGTGAGGGGGAAGCTGGTCAGCGTTCTTCTTGTCACATAAATCCACATAGTCCTGGTATACAGCTGGTAGTTCAGGGACTGACATGGTTCCTTTAGGAACAGAGCAAGCTGAAACTTTTGGACTTATCTGTTTCTCTGGAAAGTGAATTCCTTGGTCTCCCAGTTAATGGTAGGATTCTGAGCCTGCAGCCATGGTAGCCCTAGAATAATGGGAAAGTGGGGAGAAGAGATAAGCATAAATGACAGTTTCTCTTGATGATCTTTACCCATAAGAACCCTCAAAGGCTCTGTTTCCTGATCCACTGGTCCAGAGGTCAGCAGGGAGCCATCCACAGTTTCCATCTGTACTGGAGTAGCCTTCTTCACTGAACGTATCCCCTGTTTCAGAGCAAAGGAGACATCCATAAAATTTCCACTTGCCCCTGAGTCGATCATAGCAGAGCTAGACACCCAAGCTGAGTCAACCCAGAGTTTGATGGAAAGAAAGCAATGAGAATTGTTTTTCTTACAACTCAGCTGGGACACCGCTGAGGAAACTTGAAAAATTGCGTTTACACAGTCAACGTCCTCAGAAGTAACGGAGTTTAAGTCCGAGAAATCAAGATCTGTTGCTGCAGATCTCTCTGGAGCCTGAGGCTCGGACCCAACAGATCCCCTCTCGCAACACTCACAGTGAATGAGTGCTGCAGTAGTCTTACGAGAACGGCTGGGGCAGTTTATAATGAAGTGCCCTGACTTACCACAATAGAAACATAGATTCTCCCTTAAAACGATGTTCCTTGCGTGCACACTAACCCGTCGTTGTAAAGAGTCTACCTGCATGGGTTCAGGTTCAGGTTCCCCTGTGATCCTACTCAAAGGTTCCTTAGCTGGAGAGGAAGGTAGGAAAGGTTAGTGCGATTGCTTTCGAACCATCTCCTTTTCCTGCGTTCAGCCAGAAGAGTATCAATACGGGCAGTAGTTAATAAAGTCACCTAACGCAGTGGGAGGGTCGGCACGAGCAAGTTTATCCTTAATCAGTGAGATAACCTTTTCGAAAAATAGATTTTTTGGCGGAACTGTCCCAGGTGGTAACAAGGGCCCATCTCCTGAAATCCAAGGGATATTTAGCTACTGAGTGCTTACCTTTGGCGCAAAGCTAACATGGCGCTTCAGCTGTTGCACTCGATTGGGGTCATCAAACACCTGCCCCTGACTGAAATTTAAAGATCAAGATGATCAAAACATTCATCCCCAGTCTCAATCAGAGGGTTTTCCACATCAAAGCTTGTTGGTAAAACAACAAATTATAGTAAGCATTTAGATCGTTCAGTGGGAAATTGTGAAGCATGTGCAGAAAAAAAAAGATTTTCATTGATTAATAAATCCCCTGGGAAATTTTTCACGGTTCACCGCCAAAACGAAAGGGGGCAACTTAGGAATCCCAGAACTCGGGGGTACGGCAGGAGCCTGGCTCCTCTCTAGAACCTCAATCCGGCTCGCAAATCCCGGGCAGTCTTAAAAAAAGGGGGCCCCCCCCCCAAAAAATTTTTTTTTTCCCCGGGGGGGGAAAAATTTGGCCAAAATCCCCCCGCGGGTTCCCCCAAATTTTAAATTCCCCCCCCCCCGGGGGGGAAAGGGGGTTCCCTTTAAAGGTGGGGCAAAAAAAAAATTTTTTTTTAAAAAAAAAAAAACCCCCAAAAATTTTTTTTTTTGGGCCAAAAAAAAATCCCCCACCCAAAAACCCCCCGGGGGGGGGGGGGCCCCCAAAAACCCCCCCGGGTTTTCCCCCCCCCCAAAAAAAACCCCCCGGGGGGGGGAAAAAAAAAAAGGGGGGGCCCTTTAAAAATTTTTTCCCCCCCCGGGGGGTTTGGGGGGGCCCCCAAAAACCCCCCTTTCCCCCCCCCTTTTTTTTTTTAAAAAAGGAAACCGGGGCCCCCTTTTTAAAAAAAACCCCCTTTTTTCCCCCCCAAAAAACCCCCTTTCAAAAATTTTTTAAAAATTTTTGGGCCCAAAAAAAAAATTTTTGGGGGGTTTTTTTTCCCCCAAAAAAAATTTTTTTAAAAAAAAAAACCCCTTCCCCCCAAAAAAAGGGGGTTTTGGCCCCAAAAAAAAAAAAAATTTTGGGTTTAAAATTTTTTGGCCCAAAAACCCCGGGGGGAAAAATTTGGTTTGGACCCCGGGGTTTTTTTTTTTTTTAAAAAACCTTTTTTTCCCGGGAAAACCCCAAAAAAACCCCCCTTTTTCCCCCCCCCCGGGGGGGGAAAAAAAAAAAAAAAAAAAAAAAATTTTTTTAAAAAAGGGGGAAAAAAAAAAAAGGGGGGGTTTTTTTTTTGGGGGGGCCCAAAAAAACCCAAAAAAAAAACCCCCCCCCCAAACCCCCCCCCCCCAAAAAAAAAAAAAAAATTTTTTTACCCCCCCAAAAAAAAAAAAAAAAAAGGGAAAAAAAAGGGAAAAAAAAAAAAATTTTTTTAAAAAAAACCCCCTTTGGGGGGGGGCCCCCTTTTTTTCCCCCCCCTTTTTTAAAAAGGGGGTTTTTTTTGGGGGGGTTTGGGAAAAAAGGGGGTGGGGAAAGGGGGGGTTTTAAATTTTTTTTTAAAAAGGGGGGGGGAAAAAAAAAAAAAACCCCCCCTTTTAAAAAGGGGTTTTTTTTCCCCGGGTTTTTTTCCCCAAAAACCCAACTTTTTTTAAAAAAAGCCCCGGGGGTTTTTTTTTTTTTGGGGAAAATAAGGGTTTAAAATTTTGGGCCCCTTTTTTTCCCTTTTTTTTAAAAAACGGGAAAAAGGGGGGAAAAAGGGGGGGGGAAAAAGGGGGGAAAAAAAGGGGGGGTTTTTAAAAAGGGGGGGGAAAATTCCCAAAAAAAAAAAGGGGGGAAAAAACTAAAATTTGGGGAAAAATTTTTTTTTAAAAAAAAAAAGGGGGGGGGGGAAAAAAAAAAAAAAAAGGGATGGGGGGAAAAAATTTTTCCCCCTTTCCCTTTTTTCCCCCCCCCAAAAAAGGAAAAAACCCCCAAAGGGTTTAAAAAATTAACCCGGTTTGGGAAAAATTTTTGGTTTTAAAGGGGGGGAAACACGAGCAATTTTTTTTAAAATTTTGGTAAAAAGTCGGGAACTTTTTTTTTCATTCCCTCTAGTGCTGGGAAAAGTTTTTGGTGTATATGAGGGGGGGGCTCGTTTTTTAAGGGGTCGGGGGGGGGGAGAGCTCGAGGCCCCGCTTTCTTGAAAACTTTTTTTTTTCCTAATTTTATAGGGTGCACATTGCGGCTACCCAATCGGGGCCGGGAAACCTCCAAAAATCCTTAATAAAGGGAAGTTTATCTGCATTCCTAAAAAGCATGGCTTTTTGGAGGCAGGTAGAGCTTTTCAAAATTTTTATTTTTTCAATAGCGGGAATGGAACCACCTGCTCGTCCCACCTTTTCTTTTTGTGTCGCTAAAAATTTTTCAGCTTTTTTGCAGAGTTTAAAATCTATTTTTTTTTGTTCAATACTGTTCTCCTTAAAACTGTCGAAAACATGACCGGGAAAAAGCGGGGCCGGGTGGGGAAGGGGGGTTTGGGGCTTGGTTTTCAAAATGAAACGGGGGAAGGTGGTAATGTTAGTGAAAGCACTATGACCCAACTTTCACGGCCTATGCAAAGACAACTGACAACTTCTGTTACCGGACTCCACTACCTTTCTTTGCAGTGCACAGCGGTAAGACTTATTGATGAGGGCCAGAAAGAGCATGTACTCCAGTGGATGGCAAGCGCAGCTTCAAGTGGCCTCTCCTCCTCTTCCTCCACCTCAACATCACACTGTCATGGGGTTACCACAACAGCGAGGAGCCAGAAGACCGCAACGTCTGATTGCTCTTACGAAGCACTTAGTCACATAGTAACGTAGGTTGAATAAAGATCTAGGTCCATCAAGTTCTCCTTTCTTCACCAACTGTAGATTTCGTCACTAATCTAACTCTAACCTGCAATGTTCTGTGTATGGAGGAATCATCCGGCCCTTGTATAAAGCTGTTATAGTGTCGGCCATTACTGCCTCTTGTGCTCGGCCCTCCACAGTCTGACTGCTCTAACTGTAAAGAACCCTTTCCTGTTCAGCTGCCGTAATCGCCTTTCTTCACCCGTAATGAGCGCCCCCTGGTCCTCAGCACGGTCCTTGGAAGGAACAAGTCCTGTGCCGTCCTCTGTACTGACCACACACATATTATACATGGAAATGAGATCCCCTCTGAGGTGTCTGTATTCTAACTTTCCAACCTCCCTCATATGAGGCTTTCATCCTGTGTAATAATCCAGTTGCCCGTCGTTGAACTGATTCTGACTTCTGAATATTCTTTTTAAAACGTGGAGCCCAAAACTGGATCCCGTATTCTAGATGTGGCCTCACCCGTGATTTATAAAGGGGTAACAACACGTTGGGATTATATCTCGCTTTTTATACATCCTAAAATCTTGTTTGCTTTTGCAGCTGCTGCCTGACATTGAGGGCTGCTGCTCAGCTCACTTGTACCCAGAATCCCCCATTCTCCTGTTCTGTATCCCGAGTATTCTCTCATTTTATGTATCTGCAGCAATAGGATTACTCCGTCCTCGGTGCATTACTTCACATTTATCTGCATTAAATCTTCTTTGCCCATTCAGTCATCTCATTCAGATCATTTTGCAATATTGTAATGTCAAGGTCAGATTTTAATATCCTGCATAGTTTGGTGTCGGCAGCAAAGACTGACACTTTACTCTCAATCCCCTCCATAAGGTCATTAATAAAGAGGTTGAAAAGAATCGGCCCTAGCACAGATCCCTGCGGTCCCCACTGCTCCCAGTACAGATCCCTGCGGTCCCCACTGCCCCAGTACAGATCCCTGCGGTCCCCACTGCTCCCAGTACAGATCCCTGCGGTCCCCGCTGCTCCCAGTACAGATCCCTGCGGTCCCCACTGCTCCCAGTACAGATCCCTGCGGTCCCCAATGCTCTCAGTACAGATCCCTGTGGTCCCCACTGCTCCCTGCACACATCCCTGCGGTCCCCACTGCTCCCAGTACAGATCCCTGCAGTCCCTATTGCTGACTATATCCCATTGTTTCCTGTCATTTAGCCATTTTCCTTACTGTGATGAGTGCTGTGCTGGAATTGCTGTCCTCATCTCTTTTTTTTTTGTACTGCTGAAAGCCCTCCTTCTCTCTGCAGCTCTCATACTTCTCCCTTCCCCCCCTGTCAGCCTGCACTCAGGCAGTGTAATGTGAGCTGCCAGTGCTGGAAGTTTTCCCGCTTCACCGCAGGGGTCCTGCATTGTCCGAACACATGCTTTCTTCCTATAGCAGCCATGTTGGAGTATTCATTCTTTTTGGTTAATAACACGGTGGGAGCATTCGCTAGAAACACGAACGTCACTGTGTTGAACCATGCGCCGACGGGCATCGTTCCCGTGGTACCGGTGAACCCGTAACTCCAACAGAGCCCGAGAAATGGAATTCTCGGGTGCCCCATGAGCTATGTCACCCAAGTTTGGGTTTCATTTGAACCATTATTTCAAAGCAAGATCATTGATAGGTCTGCCGTTATTCTGCTAGAGTTCCCCGCCGAGTTATGAACCTTAGGATATTGCAGAGCTCAAACCATAGCTTGCAGCCAGGGAGGTGGCTAGAGGACCAGCCCTTTTTGTGAGGTCAGAAGCTGACATGCATAAGTCTTACAGTGAAGTTCCTTAGTGGGTCTTTCTGCTGGGATGTGCTGAGTAGAGATCTCCCAATGAACTATGACGTGTGGCTCCTTCCCCCAGCCTGGCTTGCCTGTAATGATCTAACAACCATGTGAGTTATCTTTCATTCTTAATCCCATTTTATTTTATAACTGCATCTGTACATAACGATATTGTCTCAGTTTGTTACATCTTTTTATATTATATAAGCATTGCCTGTTTTTAAGGAATAAACCTATAAATTTATTAGTTTGTTTCTCCTGCTCTATAAACAAATTTGCACGTGCCTGAAGCACTACGCTACTGTTTTGGGGTTGCTACGGACCCTCTTGATAAATTGTTCATCAAAAGCCGTAGCTGTGGTAGCTAAAAGAAAGGGGTGTAAAGTGTTAATCTATTGGGTGACGCTGGCAGTGACGCAGCGGGGTTTATAAGGGTACTGCCTGGCTGCAGCCAGGAGTAATTATAATTCCCTCACTGCAGCGTGCCCAATAGCCAGCACACATCCAAGTGACCCGTCTGGCGACCAATTATCCTAGGTGCAGTTCCCTGACTGACCTGAGGGTAAGGGGGCGCCAGAGAGCTGCAAGTTCCTAAGTGGAAGTGGGATAGTTATAAATCCCTGCAGTTTACTGGGTCGGACGGCAGCAGCCGTCGTGTGTGTGCACGTTCCATCACATGTGGTGGCAGCGGTGGGATCACAAGCCGTGACCCCCGGGCTACCGTGTGACGGACTGTGTGCCCGTTCATCACATATTGGTGGCAGCGGTGGGATCACAAGCCGTGACCCCCGGGCTACCGTGTGGCGGACTGTGTGCCCGTTCATCACATATTGGTGGCAGCGGTGGGATCACAAGCCGTGACCCCCGGGCTACCGTGTGGCGGACTGTGTGCCCGTTCATCACATATTGGTGGCAAGCGGTGGGATTATAGAGCATTAGTGATCTGGTTTGAGCAATCATTCCATTCACTAAAAAACTTGCACGGTTCTTCAGCAACCCTGCATCTAAAGTTTTGGAGAACAGACTCAGTGTTTATTAGTCCTGAGACAATTGTGTGTACTTGCGGTTACCCCCCCCTCTCTTTGTTTTTCTATCCTATCTTTTATTTGGCAACCATGGCTACGAGGGGATACGACTGGTATAATCAGAATAGCAAGGAAGCTCTTCTTGCCATGTGCGAGTGGAGGGAGATTGTCCCCATGGCCCAAACCAAGGCCGAAGTGATCCAGGCCCTGATGGCACGGGACCACGCTCAGAGCTAGGAGGGCGCAGGAGCCGGCCCAAGCCAAGTTGGTGCCGCAGGAGCAGAGGCCCGACCCTTGACTGCTTACACCCAGGGCGGGATGGACCCTTACCTGCAGGCGGCCCTGGAGGGACTCTCCACTGACGACCATGAAGAACGCCTGAAGCTGATCCAGAAAGCTCAAGAGAGAGCCGACCAGCGAGAGGCCAAACAGCGAGAGGCTGAGATAGCCGAGCGCCAAGCCCAGCGAGAGGCCGAGAGAGCCGAGCGGGAGGCCGAGAGAGCCGAGCGGGAGGCTGAGAGAGCCGAGCGGGAAGCTCAGAGAGCCCATGAACTGGAGCTGCTCAGACAAGGGGCACTGCCCTCCACAGCCCAGAGCAGTGTGCCCAGCAGTGCTCAGAGTCCCAAGCCCCAGCCGGAGCACTTTCCCGTGATGGAAAAGGACGGAGACTTGGACACTTTTCTGCGGGCCTTTGAGAAAGTCTGCAGACAGTACCGGCTGCCTGACAACCAATGGGCCAGGTACTTGACCCCCGGGCTAAAGGGCAAAGCTCTGGAGGCGTTTGCTTCACTCACGCCGGATCAAGATGACAACTATCAGGCCATCAAGCAGGCCCTGATCGCCAAGTACCAGCTAACCCCTGAGGTATACCGAAAGAAGTTCCGGAACCTCCAACGTGGCCCACACGACAGTTATAGCGATGTGGTGCAAGGACTCAGGAACCACTTTGACCAGTGGATCCATGGACTGTCAGTTGACACCTTTGAGAAGCTGAGGGACCTGATGATCAAAGACCAGTTCCTGCATCTGTGCCCAGCTGAGGTCCGACAGTTCATCCTGGACCGAGAACCGGAGGACGCGGTCACAACAGCACGGGTCGCCGACAGCTATGAGGCCAATCGGAAACCCGAGGGGCGGAGGCCCGTCACCGCCCGCTGGGGAGGGGGTAAGCCTGCAACCAACCCCAGTGCACCTGCCAGCCGTCCCTCTGGAGGCACTATCCCCTTTGCCAGCGCCAGGCCTACATCAGACCCCCGCCAGTGTTTCTCCTGTAAAAGGACTGGACACATCAGCGCCACCTGTCCGGAGAGGCAGAAGAACCCCCCAGCCAAGGCCTCCGGGCCCAACGCCTCTGTTCTTTTGGTGGGTGGTGTGGTGGGGAGGGTTGATGACAACGTGCAGCCCGTCCGCGTGGGGGCCCGTCTTGCTACAGGCCTCAAGGACACCGGGCTGAATGAACCCTCATCCGACCCGAACTGGCGGCCCCTGAAGAGTTGATTCCGGGGAAAACCTTAACTGTCACAGGGATTGGGGGCGTCCACTACCCCTTGCCGATAGCCCGAGTTTTCATTGACTGGGGTGCCGGGAGCGGGGTGAAGGAAGTGGGGGTGTCCGAAAACCTGCCCACTGATGTTTTATTGGGGACTGATCTGGGGAGGATGGTGGCGTACTATGTCCCTGACACCCCTTCCCAATCTGATGATAAGGTTAACGTTAACCATGATGTTGATGTTGATGAGGATGGGAAACTGATTGTGTTACCTGCTAATGCTTTGCGAAGTGATGATGCAACTGATAACCTTTCTTTCCCTAGGACTGATGTTGATAGTGATGTATCTGTGCCATCTGAATCTGTTAACCCTTTCTCTGAAGTGGTAGATGTGTCCACAGGTACAGGAGCGTTCAGTCCCGTCGCTCTGCGGAGTGAGACGGCTGAGGAACCCCTAGCAGAGCAAGCGACAGTGCTCAAGGAAATGGGGAGGTGCATGGGAACCGGGAGGAAGGTGACGCCATGACACTGACCAGTGCCACCGAGGAAGGTAACTGGCCCATAAGTAGCACTGCTCCTGAAGTGTTGGGGGTGGATGGGGAGGTAGAGCCCATAGCAGCGCAGGCTGATGGGTCTATAGAAATCCCCGGGGAGACTGCATATGTAGCTGCTGTCACCCGCAGTCAGAGTGCCCGGATCGCAGGTAGCGCCCTGCCATCTGGACCCTCCTCCGCTACAGGAGAGACTGAACCAGAGGTGGACCCAGAGCCGGTCCCAGAGGGTCCCAGTGAGGAAGGAACCCTGACGTCACTTCTGGCTGCCTCCAGCCAGGAGTTCCAGGCTGCTCTGCACTCAGATGCGAGCCTGGAGAACTTGAGGCACCTCGCCGAGACGCCCACCTCCGTGACTGATAAGGAGAGGGTGTTCTGGGAACGAGGAAGGTTGTACCGGGAGACAGTACCCAGAGACTCCCAAAAGGAGTGGTTGAGGGAAAAACAGCTGGTCGTCCCGCACCAGTTCCGAGGTGAGTTGTTGAGGATTGCCCATGAGATTCCACTTGCTGGACACTTGGGGATTAGCAAAACTAAGGCACGGCTGTCTCAACACTTCTATTGGCCAAGATGGGGACAGATGTGACTAACTACTGCCGCTCCTGTATCACCTGTCAAAGAGTGGGGAAGGCGGGGCCTGCTCTTAAGGCTCCCCTGATCCCGTTGCCAGTGATAGAGGAGCCTTTCCAGAGGATCGCGGTGGACATTGTGGGCCCGCTGGCCGTCCCCAGCAGCTCTGGAAAGCAATACATCCTGACTGTGGTAGACTACGCTACCCGGTACCCGGAGGCGGTAGCTCTGTCCTCAACTAGGGCAGATAAGGTGGCAGATGCACTGGTGACCATCTTTTCACGGGTAGGATTTCCCAGGGAGATGCTTACCGATCAAGGGACCCAATTTATGTCTCGCCTAATGAAGGCTCTCTGCAGCAAAATGCAGGTGACGCGTATGGTATCGAGTGCGTATCACCCACAGACCAATGGTTTGTGTGAGCGCTTTAACGGTACCCTCAAACAGATGCTCCGCATGCTGGTTGAGACCCAGGGACGTGATTGGGAGCGGTACCTCCCACACCTGCTATTTGCCTACAGAGAAGTCCCACAGGCCTCGACGGGGTTTCTCCCCTTCGAGCTCCTGTATGGTAGGCGAGTCCGGGACCCCTTGGGTTGATAAGAGAATCCTGGGAAGATGAGCCAAACCCCACGGAAGTGTCCATCGTGGATTATGTCATGCGCTTCCGCGACAAGATGCAGACCTTGACGCAGTTGGTGCATGACAACATGACACAGGCTCAGGCTGACCAGAAGCACTGGTACGACCAGAACGCCCGGGAGCGGACCTACCAGGTGGGTCAAAAGGTGTGGGTGCTGGTCCCCGTACCAAAGGATAAGCTTCAGGCAGCCTGGGAAGGCCCGTACGTCGTGCACCAACAGCTCAACCCAGCCACCTACGTGGTCACGCTTGACCACACTCGGGGTAGGCGCAAGGCCTTTCACGTCAACATGATGAAGGCCCATCACGAACGTGAAGCCTGCGTCCTACCGGTCTGCAATCTGCCCGAGGACGGGGAAGAGGATCCCCTCCTAGACATGCTGGCCCAAGCTAATGCCAATGGGTCCATTGAGGACATGGAGGTAAATGCCTCGCTAACCGTCTCCCAGCGGCTGCAGTTGCTGACCACTCTGGAACCCTTCCGGGCCGAGTTCACGAACCGACCCGGAAGGACCGAGTTGGCAGTCCACGAGGTGGACACCGGGGATCATGCCCCATTACGGCGGACACCTTATCGGATCTCTGAGGAGGTGCAGCAGATTATGCGCCAGGAGATCCATGAGATGTTGCAGCTGGGGGTGATCCGGCCG
Source organism: Oophaga sylvatica (assembly GCA_033576555.1). Classification (NCBI taxonomy): domain Eukaryota; kingdom Metazoa; phylum Chordata; class Amphibia; order Anura; family Dendrobatidae; genus Oophaga; species Oophaga sylvatica. Next base: position 27,674 of record JARQOD010001122.1, on the reverse strand, counting down.
TCCAAAAGCGTGTGGGCCTCACCTGTAGTTCTCGTGCCCAAAAAGGATCGGACCACCCGGTTCTGCGTGGACTACAGGGGGCTCAACGCCATCACTACCTCTGATGCGCACCCAATGCCACGCATCGAGGATCTGCTGGAGCGGTTGGCGAATGCCAAGTACATATCCATCATGGATTTGAGCCGGGGATACTGGCAGATTCCCCTAAGCCCTGCGGCGCAGGAGAAATCCGCCTTTATCACCCCTTTTGGACTGTACGAGTCCACGGTCATGCCTTTTGGCATGAAGAATGCCCCTGCCACTTTTCAGCGGATGGTCAACCACCTGCTTCAGGGACTGGAGGAGTACGCTGTGGCGTACCTGGACGACATTGCCGTCTTCAGTTCCACCTGGGAGGAACACCTTCAGCATCTCCAGGAGGTGCTCAAGCGTATTCACCAGGCAGGTCTGACCATCAAGCCGGGAAAATGCCAGATGGGCATGAGGGAGGTCCACTACCTGGGGCACCGGGTAGGTGGGGGTTCCATGAGTCCAGAGCCCGAGAAAGTGGACGCGATCGTGTCCTGGCCCACCCCCAGGACCAAAAAGCAGGTGAAGTCCTTCCTGGGCACTGCAGGGTAATATCGGCGTTTCGTACCGAACTATAGCGCCATTGCAAAACCCTTGACGGACCTCACCAAGGGCGGTCTACCCCAAACAGTCAACTGGACAGATGGCTGTGAGGCGGCATTCCGAGCTTTGAAAACAGCCCTGTGCAGCTCTCCAGTGTTGAGAGCCGTCGACAGCAGTCGGCCCTTCCTGGTACAGACTGATGCCAGCGAATTTGGCCTCGGTGCTGTACTCAGCCAGGTTGATTCGGGGGACCAGGAGCACCCCGTGTTGTACCTGAGCCGGAAACTTCTGCCAAGGGAAGTGGCATACTCCACCATCGAGAAGGAGTGCCTGGCCATGGTCTGGGCACTGCAACGTTTGCAGCCATACCTGTACGGGCGCACCTTCAAGGTGGTCACCGACCACAACCCTCTGAGCTGGCTGCACACAGTGTCCGGAACCAATGGTAGGTTGCTACGCTGGAGCCTTGCCCTGCAGCAGTATGATTTTGCGGTACAACACAAGAAAGGCAGTGATCATGGGAATGCTGATGGGTTATCACGACGTGGCGAACCCGCTGAGGTGCGCATGTCGGATTACCGACAGGTCATGCCTCCGTAGCGCCCTCAAAGGGGGGGAGGTGTGATGAGTGCTGTGCTGGAATTGCTGTCCTCATCTCTTTTTTTTTTGTACTGCTGAAAGCCCTCCTTCTCTCTGCAGCTCTCATACTTCTCCCTTCCCCCCCTGTCAGCCTGCACTCAGGCAGTGTAATGTGAGCTGCCAGTGCTGGAAGTTTTCCCGCTTCACCACAGGGGTCCTGCATTGTCCGAACACGTGCTTTCTTCCTATAGCAGCCATGTTGGAGTATTCATTCTTTTTTGGTTAATAACACGGTGGGAGCATTCGCTAGAAACACGAACGTCACTGTGTTGAACCATGCGCCGACGGGCATCGTTCCCGTGGTACCGGTGAACCCGTAACTCCAACAGAGCCCGAGAAATGGAATTCTCGGGTGCCCCATGAGCTATGTCACCCAAGTTTGGGTTCATTTGAACCATTATTTCAAAGCAAGATCATTGATAGGTCTGCCGTTATTCTGCTAGAGTTCCCCGCCGAGTTATGAACCTTAGGATATTGCAGAGCTCAAACCATAGCTTGCAGCCAGGGGAGGTGGCTAGAGGACCAGCCCTTTTTGTGAGGTCAGAAGCTGACATGCATAAGTCTTACAGTGAAGTTCCTTAGTGGGTCTTTCTGCTGGGATGTGCTGAGTAAGAGATCTACCAATGAACTATGACGTGTGGCTCCTTCCCCCAGCCTGGCTTGCCTGTAATGATCTAACAACCATGTGAGTTATCTTTCATTCTTAATCCCATTTTATTTTATAACTGCATCTGTACATAACGATATTGTCTCAGTTTGTTACATCTTTTTATATTATATAAGCATTGCCTGTTTTTTAAGGAATAAACCTATAAATTTATTAGTTTGTTTCTCCTGCTCTATAAACGAATTTGCACGTGCCTGAAGCACTACGCTACTGTTTTGGGGTTGCTACGGACCCTCTTGATAAATTGTTCAGTAAGAAAAACCGTAGCTGGTGGCAGCTTAAAAGAAAGGGGTGTAAAGTGTTAATCTATTGGGTGACGCTGGCAGTGACGCAGCGGGGTTTATAAGGGTACTGCCTGGCTGCAGCCAGGAGTAATTATAATTCCCTCACTGCAGCGTGCCCAATAGCCAGCACACATCCAAGTGACCCGTCTGGCGACCAATTATCCTAGGTGCAGTTCCCTGACTGACCTGAGGGTAAGGGGGGCGCCAGAGAGCTACAAGTTCCTAAGTGGAAGTGGGATAGTTATAAATCCCTGCAGTTTACTGGGTTCGGACGGCAGCAGCCGTCGTGTGTGTGCACGTTCCATCACATGTGGTGGCAGCGGTGGGATCACAAGCCGTGACCCCCGGGCTACCGTGTGGCGGACTGTGTGCCCGTTCATCACATATTGGTGGCAGCGGTGGGATCACAAGCCGTGACCCCCGGGCTACCGTGTGGCGGACTGTGTGCCCGTTCATCACATATTGGTGGCAGCGGTGGGATCACAAGCCGTGACCCCCGGGCTACCGTGTGGCGGACTGTGTGCCCGTTCATCACACTTACCCACCTGTATATATAGTTTCCCCAGTCCCAGCTCCTGTAGCTTCAGTATAAGGCTGTTACTGTATCAAATGCCTTTGTAAAGTCCAGATAAATCAGCCACATTACCTACATCCAGGTTTGCACTCACCTCCTCATAGAAACTCAACATGTTAGTTAGACACGACTTATTTTTCATGAATCCATGTTGGTTGTCAGTTATTATATTATTCTCTGCAATATATTTCTGCAGGTCATCTCTTATAATGCCCTACCGATGTCAGGCTTACCGGACGATAGTTGTCTGGATCCACCTTCTTACCTTTCTTCACCTACTTTTTAAATGATGTTAATTTATTTTGGCAGAACAGGGGTTAATCGGCCATGTTGGGAGCTCTGGGAGTCTGAGCTCTCAGCTGAGCTCGGTTATCCTCTCCTATCCCCTATATAATCTGGGTCCTGACTGACACACATCGTCAGAGCTAGCTTATGCTGCATGGCTGGGGGGAGAGGTGTTTTGGTGCTTGTGAGAAGGCGTTTGGAGGAGTTATCAGTGAATGTTGCGTGGGTTTGTAATTGTGGTAATTCCCTTCCCTCTTCTTATTTTGTTTTTTCCCCATCCTCCACTCCTCGGTGCATTCCCTTGCTTTGTTAGTGAATATTTGTATGCCTGGTATCTTCATTACCCCTTGTTCGAGTTGCATTGTTCGTCAGGTTGGTGTACTGCAGTGCAGGCAACTTCCCTATGGGGGAAGGGAACAGAGGACTGATTCAGGAGATAAGGCAAGGGTGGATTTCCCCCTCCCCGTCATCTTCACCTTCAGAAGTATCCCGGTGAAATGGGCAAGCAATGCCCCCCCTGGTGTTAGGGACAGGGAAAGAGCCCCAGTTCATCTGACAGATGAGTCGTGACATTATCTCTGACTGTAACCATTTTTTGATCCATTATGTATCCTATCACTGCTCTGACAAGGCATCTGCAGCAGCTCAGTCTGGAGGTGGAAGATCTGAAGATCTACGTACGGTGGTTTTGCAGCACCCTGATACGTCAGGTGTAGGAATCATGTCTCCCAGGCAAACCGTAGTGGAGCCCAAGATTGCTTTTCCTGACAGGTTCTCTGGGGGGGCATGACAAGTTTGTGGTTTTCAGAGAGGCCTATAAATTGTACTTTAGGTTACGTCCTGTTTCCTCAGGTACAGAGGAGCAACATGTGGGGATAGTAATCTCGCTCCTTCAGTGTGACCTCCAAGTATGGGTGTTTTCTCTCACAACAAACAACTGCCGAAAAACTAAGAGGCCCGGGTTGCGGGGAGGTTAGCAACCCAGGTGTACTCATCACCTCCGTGTTTAGGACACAATTTTTTCTGCCAGCCGTAATCCACCTGGGTGAAATTAAGGTAGATGTGTCTGCATTTCTGGACAGTGGGGCGGGATATAACTTGATGGACGCTGGGTTCGTCCAGGTCCAAGGCCTCAATCCACATACACTGTCCAGACCCATACCCATAATTGCTATCGACTCCTAACCCTTGAGACAGGTATTTTACTCAAGTCGTCCGAGGTTTACATCTTCAGGTAGGGAGCCATGCACACTGAGGTAACTGTCATGTGTTAGAGGGTCTGCCCTCACCTGTGGTTCTTCTACTTCCTTGGCTCATTCTGCACTACCCTGTAGTAGATTGGGAGACTCAGGAAGTAGTAAAGTGGAGTGTGTATTGTGAAGGCCATTGCTTGGGTACCCGGTTTGCTAGGGTGGATACCCAGTCTGTGCCAAAATACCTGTCTGACTTTGGGGATGTGTTCTCGGAGCAGGGTTGCCAAGAACTTCCTCCCCATCATCCTTATGACTGCACCGTTAATCTTGTTCCTGGGGCTATGCTGCCTAAGAGCAAACTATATAAGATCTCTGGTCCAGAGAGGCAGGCCGTGAAGGACTATTTTGCAGAAAGCCTGGCTAAGGGTCATTTCAGACCATACTCCTCCCCCATTGCCTTTTTTTTTTTTTGAAGAAAAAAGATGGGGGTTACGCCCATACTTAGATTTCCACAAACTCAATCTGATCACGATCTGGGATCCATATCCGCTCCCTCTCATCCCGGACCTCTTTAATCAGATTGTAGGACAAAAATGGTTTTCAAAACTGGACCTCGGGGGGAAGTGGGGGCATATAATTTAATTCGCATTAAAGAGGGGGATGAGTGGAAAACAGCATCAACCCAAAAGGCATTCACTAGGGACACTATGAGAACCTGGTGATGCCTTTTGGGTTGATGAACGCGCCCGCCATCTTTTAGCACTTTGTTAATGATATCTTTAGTCACCTAGTAGACAGATTTGTGGTTAGCTATCTGGATGACATATTAATTATTCACCTGACTTTGAGTCACACCAGGTACATGTCAAGCAGGTCTTACATATATTCAGAGACAATAAATTATTTGTTAAAAGAGAGAAATGTGTGTTCTCGGTTGAGGAGATCCCTTTCCTAGGATATGTGTTGCCATCCACCGATTTTCGCATGGATCAGGCGAAAGTCCAGGCGGTATTGGATTGGGATCGTCCTGAGGAATTGAAGGCGTTACAAAGGTTTTTAGGTTTCGCCAACTACTACCGTAAGTTCATCAAAAACTTTTCGGTACTAGCCAAACCTCTGACGGATATGATTAGGAAGGACTTCTCCAAGTGGTCCAGTCCGGCCAGGGAGGCATTCGATACTTTGAAGAGGTGTTTTTCATCTGCGTTGATCCTCATACAGCTTGACATCTCTCAGCCTTTTATCGTCGAGGTTAACCATCTGAGGTGGGAGTGGGGGTTGTATTGTCGCAGGGTGCGTCTCTTGGTAAGTGGCAACCATTTGCATATTTTTGAAAAAACTCGTCTGCAGAGAAAAATTATGACATCGGTAACAGTGAACTCTTGGCAGTAAAGTGGGCTTTTGAAGAGTAGCATCATTTTTTGGAGGGAGCTGTTTATCCGGTTATGGTGATCACAGATCAGAAGACAGGAAACGCTTGTCTAACCCTCGACAGGCAAGATGGGCATTGTTCTTCACCAGGTTTAACTTTTTTGTCAAAATATTAAGGCAGATGCCTTATCTCGTTGTTTTCCTAGGGGAAAAAATAATTATGAACCAGTACCTATTCTACAAAAATGGGTGGTTATAGCGTCTATATGCTCCAATCTTGAAAGAGAGGTTGCTGACACTCATGGGGACGCCTCTGCTACCTGTCTATTAGGTTAACTGTTCCTGTGAATCTTCGTCTGAGTCCTTAGTGAACATCTCGATTCGGTCTTGGCCGAACATCCTGGTAATAAAGCCACAACTGATCTTCTTACTTTTTGGTAGCCAGGGGTTCATCAGGATGTCCGGGAGTATGTAGCCACCTGCATTCATACTCGTCCGTCAGGGGCTTTCCAACCATTGGAGATTTACTGTAGACCCTGAACTTGTCAGCTGATTTTATCACAGATCTACCCATGTCTGTGGGAATACTGTAATTTTGGTGGTCGTGGATAGATTCAGTAAGATGTCTCATTTTATTACATTACCAGCTTTACCGAATGCCAAGTCCTTGGCACAAATTTTCATCAGGGAAATTGTAAAATTACATAGGATCCTGACAAATATTGTTTCTGACTGGGAGGTACAGTTTGTTTCCAAGTTTTGGAGGGCTTTTTGTACCTGTCTGGGGATCCATCTGCCATTTTCTTCTGCATTTTACCTGCAATCTAATGGACAGACTGAACGAGTTAACCGGAATCTTGAGACTTACCTTACGTGTTTTGTGTCTGAGAATCAGGAGGATTTGGTTACCTACTTACTGTTAGCCGAATTCGCAGTAAATAATCGTCCTGAATCTACTGGTAAGTCCCCGTTTTTTGGGGCGTATGGGTTTCATACTCAGTTCAGCTCATTCGATAAGAATCATTCTTCTGGATTACCTAAAGAGGAACAGTTTTCATCATCTGTTACGTCCGTGTGGCAGGGGGTTACTAAAAATTTGAGGAAGATGGGATCCAAATATAACACTGTGGCTGATCAGAGACGTTTGGTGGGTCTGGACCTGTGTGTAGGTGACTTGGGGTGGTTGTCCTCTAGGAATATTAAGTTGAAGGTTCCAACTTGGAAACTGGGTCCCAGGTTTATCGGTCCTTAGAAAATTGTGGCCTTTGTCAATCTCGTATCATTCTGCCTTGCTTTGCCGCCTACTTTTAGGATCCATAATATTTTTTATTGATCTCTCCTCAAAACATATGTTGCATCTTCGGTACCATCACCACTACCACCATCTCCTGTCATTGTCGATGGGAACTTAGAATTTCACATAGCGAAAATCATGGATTCTCGTTTAGTTTGTTGGTTACTTGGGCAGCACGGTGGCTCAGTGGATAGCACTGCAGCCTTGCAGCGCTGGAGTCCTGGGTTTGAATCCCACCCAGGACAACATCTGCAAGGAGTTTGTATGTTCTCCCCGTGTTTGCATGGGTTTCCTCCGGGTTCTCCGGTTTCCTCCCACATTGCAAAGACATACTGATAGGGAATGTAGATTGTGAGCCCCATCGGGGACAGTGATGATAATGTGTGCAAACTGTAAAGCGCTGCGGAATATGATAGCGCTATATAAAAATAAAGATTATTATTATTATTATCTGGTACATTGGAGGGGTATGGTCTTGAGGAGAGGATGTGAGTACCAGCATCAGACGTCCATGCAGCCAGACTGATCCGGTATTTTCACATGACACACCCTGATAAACCTGGTCCTGAGGTTCCAGAGGTCCCTCATAGAAGTGGGGGTACTGTCACGGAGTTAACAAAACAGATAGGAGTCAGAAGACCGTAGCGTATGATTGCTCCTACTCCTGTGCTGAAAAGAAGCACTTTACCTTCTTTTTAAATGGTGTTTATTATTTTTGCAGAACAGGAGTTAATAGGCCATGGGTTTTTATGTGTGATAATTCCCTTCCTTCATCTTATTTTGTTTTTTTCCATCCTCCACTCCCCGGTGCATTCCTCTGTTATATGTGAGTGAATATGTAAGGTTCTGTGTACATGTTCCTGAAACTCAGTTTTTCCGTCAGCCATTTTACTTTCTGTCTTGCTGCAGCTGTCTTGCCCTCAGTCAATATGGAGTTTCCAGCTTGCATGTTCCCGCCCTGATTCTCTCCCTCTTGCTTCTTAAGCAGCCACAGCTGAGCAATCAGTGCTTCAGAATCAAGCCTGCAGTGAACCTGTGACCTGACTCCTGGAAGCCTTGGACCTTGTACTCCAGTTATTTCCTATTGTGGAACTTTGGAACACTCGTGGACCTTGGAACCTTGCTATTTGATAAATCCACGTTTGCATGGACTTATGGTAACAGAGAAGAGATCCTGAACCTGTTGTGAGAGTGATTGCTGAGCTTAAGTTACTCTGGCCTGCTGTGTCTCCTGCTTTTGTATCTGCAAACTGTGTGACTATTATTGCCACTTGTATGAAGTAATACAAGACCTTCTATATCAAACCTGTGACTCCTGTGTTTTCATCGCACCCAAGCACAAGACACTATATGAACTGTACTCCTTACATTACAAGATTCTGAAGCCAAACGTTAGTGTCTGCTGGGTCTGGAAAGGCTGTGTCTGCTGTAACTGTGGATATCAGATGTCCGGTTGTACTTTCTGTGATGACAGTGGTTGTGACTTCTCACAACCATTCCAGGTGAGCAATTCCCTTAAGTTTTTTTTTCTGCAGTGTTACCACAGGTAAACACTATTGTTTTTTTTTTTTTTCTTTCCTCTTTTGTGTCTGCTGTACCTGTGGATATCAGATGTCCGGTTGAACTTTCTGTGATGATAGTGGTTGTGACTTCTCACAACCATTCCAGGTGAGCAGTTCCCTTAATTTTTTTTTCTCTCTGCAGTGTTACCACAGGTAAACACTATTGTTTTTTTTTTTTTTTTTCTTCTCCTCTCCTTCCAGTACTCCTGTCTTAAAAGATCTGGAAAATGGAGGCCCGCATAAAGGAACTTTGCGGAGTGACTGATAACATCCTTGCAGATTTGCAGACTATAAAAACCCGTTTTACAAACCTACAGGATCTCACTAATCACAATTTGCAAGTGTTTGGACAGACTGCCCAGGATTTGCGAGCCAGGATTGAGGTTCTAGAGGAGCGAGTCCAGGCTCCTGCCGTAGCCCCGAGTTCTGGGATTCCTAAGTTGCCCCCTTTTCGTTTTGGCGGTGAACGTGAGAAATTCAGGGGATTTATTAATCAATGCAATCTTTTTTTTTCTGCACATGCTTCACAATTTCCCACTGAACGATCTAAAGTGCTTACTATAATTATGTTGCTTACCAACAAGTCTTTGATGTGGGCAAACCCTCTGATTGAGACTGAGGATGAATGTTTTGATCATCTTGATGCTTTCATTTCAGCCATGGGGCAGGTGTTTGATGACCCCAATCGAGGTGCAACAGCTGAAGCAGCCATGTTAGCTTTGCGCCAAGGTAAGCACTCGGTAGCTGAATATGCCTTGGATTTCAGGAGATGGGCCCTTGATACCACCTGGGACAGTTCCGCCAAAAAATCTATTTTTCGAAAAGGGTTATCTCCACTGATTAAGGATGAACTTGCTCGTGCCGACCCTCCCACTGCGTTAGGTGACTTTATTAACTACTGCATCCGTATTGATACTCGTCTGGCTGAACGCAGGCAAGAGAGATGGTTCGAAAGCAATCGCACTAACCTTTTCCTACCTTCCTCTCCAGCTAAGGAACCTTTGAGTAGGATCACACGGGAACCTGAACCTGAACCCATGCAGGTAGACTCTTTACAACGACGGGTTAGTGATGCACGCAAGGAACATCGTTTTAAGGAGAATCTATGTTTCTATTGTGGTAAGTCAGGGCACTTCATTATAAACTGCCCCAGCCGTTCTCGTAAGACTACTGCAGCACTCATTCACTGTGAGTGTTGCGAGAGGGGATCTGTTAGGTCCGAGCCTCAGGCTCCAGAGAGATCTGCAGCAACAGATCTTGATTTCTCGGACTTAAACTCCGTTACTTCTGAGGACGTTGACTGTGTAAACGCTGCAATTTTTCAAGTTTCCTCAGCGGTGTCCCAGCTGAGTTGTAAGAAAAACAATTCTCATTGCTTTCTTTCCATCAAACTCTGGGTTGACTCAGCTTGGGTGTCTAGCTCTGCTATGATCGACTCAGGGGCAAGTGGAAATTTTATGGATGTCTCCTTTGCTCTGAAACAGGGGATACGTTCAGTGAAGAAGGCTACTCCAGTACAGATGGAAACTGTGGATGGCTCCCTGCTGACCTCTGGACCAGTGGATCAGGAAACAGAGCCTTTGAGGGTTCTTATGGGTAAAGATCATCAAGAGAAACTGTCCTTTATGCTTATCTCTTCTCCCCACTTTCCCATTATTCTAGGGCTACCATGGCTGCAGGCTCAGAATCCTACCATTAACTGGGAGACCAAGGAATTACACTTTCCAGAGAAACAGATAAGTCCAAAAGTTTCAGCTTGCTCTGTTCCTAAAGGAACCATGTCAGTCCCTGAACTACCAGCTGTATACCAGGACTATGTGGATTTATGTGACAAGAAGAACGCTGACCAGCTTCCCCCTCACCGTCCATATGATTGTCCAATTGAATTATTGCCTGGAGCAGAGATACCTTTTGGTAAGATCTACCCCCTGGCGGGGCCCGAGCTAAAGGCTTTAAAGGATTACATAGACGAAAATCTAGCCAAGGGCTTCATACGCCCCTCTTCATCTCCTGCAGGTGCACCCATCTTCTTTGTAAAGAAGAAAGATGGATCTCTGAGACCCTGCGTAGACTATAGGGAACTCAATAAGGTTACTATTAGAAACCGTTATCCATTGCCTTTAATCCCTGAGTTATTGGAGAGAGTGCGACATGCCAAAATTTTCTCTAAACTAGATCTCCGTGGGGCCTATAACTTAGTCCATATTAGACCTGGGGATGAATGGAAGACTGCATTCAGGTCACGCTATGGACACTTTGAATATCTAGTTATGCCTTTTGGTCTGAGTACCGCCCCAGCCACTTTCCAACACTTGGTGAATGACATCTTCAGGGATCTCCTAGATACATTCGTGGTGATTTATTTGGATGATATTCTAATTTTTTCTAACTCCACAGAGGAACATCATGGACATGTGAGAATGGTCTTGGAACGTCTAAGACAAAATCATCTTTACATCAAACTTGAAAAGTGTGAATTCCATAGGACCGAAATTCAATTTCTGGGGTATGTACTGTCTACACAAGGAATTAGTATGGATGGAAGCAAGACCCAAGCCATCAAGGATTGGCCAAGTCCTAGAAATGTGAAGGAGGTGCAGCGCTTCATCGGGTTTGCCAACTTCTATAGACGTTTCATTAGGAATTTCTCTGAGGTAGTGTCACCTATCACCCAATTTACCCGGAAACAGTCTAGGTTCTCCTGGACCCCCCAAGCCCAGGAAGCATTTTCCCGTCTAAAAGATAAATTTACCACTGCACCTATCTTAGTACATCCCAACCCCGAACTTGCCTTCATAATAGAGGTGGATGCTTCAGACTGTGCCGTTGGAGCTATACTCTCTCAGAGAACAGGTGAGAAGAATGTCTAGCATCCCTGTGCCTTCTTTTCCCAGCAGTTGTCTTCGGCTGAGAGGAACTACGATGTGGGCAATAGAGAGTTGTTGGCCATTATTGCCGCCTTCAAAGAATGGAGACACCTTCTTCAGGGTGCTGCACAGCAAATAGTCGTCCTGACAGACCATCGTAACCTTGAATTTATCCGGTCGGCTAAGTGCCTGACTCCTCGCCAGGCTCGCTGGAATCTTTTCTTAAACCAATTTAACTTTATCATTTCTTATAGACCAGGATCGCGCAATGGAAAGGCTGATGCACTCTCTAGGATTTATTCAGCAGAGACACGTCCACTTACTCCTCCTAAGACTATTCTTCCTGACTCTAGATTCCTGGGAGTGATTCATAATCAAGACCTACTTAAGGACATCAAGGAAGCATACCATGCGGATTCCTTTTTGGCACAACCCCCAAGGGACGTAAGTCTTGTCTTTAAGAATGGTGTGTGGATTCAGGGACAACGTCTGTATATTCCTGAAACAGTCAGATTAAGAGTATTGCAACTCATTCACGATTCCAAGATAGCTGGGCATAGAGGAATTCTAAAGACACAGGAATTTCTTTCTCGTTTCTTTTGGTGGCCCACTTGCAGGAAGGATGTTTTAAACTATGTCACTTCATGTGAAGTCTGTGTAAGATGCAAAACACCTCGCTCCTCACCAACTGGTCTGTTGCAACCTCTTCCCACCCCGTCCCGCCCGTGGGGATCCATTTCTATGGACTTCATTGTGGAGTTACCAACCTCTCAGGGGAAGAACACCATTCTAGTGGTGGTTGATCGTTTAACAAAAGCAGCTCATTTTATCCCTTGTGTCGGCTTACCCACTGCAAGACAGACATCAGATTTGATGATTAAAAATGTGTTTCGTTTACATGGAGTACCAGATGAGGATATTTCGGATCGAGGGGTGCAATTCACTTCAAGGTTTTGGCAAAATTTCTGTGCAGCATTGGACATTAAAGTGAACCTTTCTTCTGCTTTTCATCCTCAGACTAATGGACAGACGGAACAAACCAATCAGACCCTGGAGCAGTATCTTCGCTGCTTTATCTGCCACCTACAGGATGATTGGGTGGATCTACTTCCACTGGCTGAGTTCTCTTATAACAACTCTCAGAGCGCCTCCACTAAGCAGTCTCCTTTTTACTCCAATTTAGGTTATCATCCTAATATTTTTCCTCGATTTCCCATAGAAACGCCTTTGCCAGCAGTGGCTGAAAGAATCACGTCTTTACAAAAGAATATGGATCTTCTAAAGGGAAATCTGGAATTGGCTCAGGAAAGGTACAAGAAAGCCGCAGATAAATTTCGTAAACCTGCACCAGTTTTCAAGGTAGGAGACCTGGTCTGGCTGTCAACCAGAAATCTTAAGTTAAGAATTCCATCATCTAAGTTGGGACATAAATACATTGGACCTTATAAAATCAGTAAAATTATAAGTGCTGTCGCTTGTCGTCTTCAACTGCCCAGAACTATGAGAATCCACCCTATCTTTCATGTATCTCTACTAAAGGCTGCGACACCCAATACGTTTCCTGGACGTTCTTCTCCTTGCCCTGACCCAGTGCTAGTCGATGGTCAGGAAGAATTTGTGGTGGAAAGGATTCTAGATTCCAGGTTGTATAGAAATCAGTTACAATATCTGATTAAATGGCAGGGCTACCCAGTGGAGGACAACTCATGGGAACCGGTCAATAACGTTAATGCTCCTCGCTTGCTCCGTCAGTTTCATCAGAGGTACCCACACAAGCCTGGCCTGAGGTCATCCGGAGGTTGTCCCTAAGGGGGGAGTAATGTAAGGTTCTGTGTACATGTTCCTGAAACTCAGTTTTTCCGTCAGCCATTTTACTTTCTGTCTTGCTGCAGCTGTCTTGCCCTCAGTCAATATGGAGTTTCCAGCTTGCATGTTCCCGCCCTGATTCTCTCCCTCTTGCTTCTTAAGCAGCCACAGCTGAGCAATCAGTGCTTCAGAATCAAGCCTGCAGTGAACCTGTGACCTGACTCCTGGAAGCCTTGGACCTTGTACTCCAGTTATTTCCTATTGTGGAACTTTGGAACACTCGTGGACCTTGGAACCTTGCTATTTGATAAATCCACGTTTGCATGGACTTATGGTAACAGAGAAGAGATCCTGAACCTGTTGTGAGAGTGATTGCTGAGCTTAAGTTACTCTGGCCTGCTGTGTCTCCTGCTTTTGTATCTGCAAACTGTGTGACTATTATTGCCACTTGTATGAAGTAATACAAGACCTTCTATATCAAACCTGTGACTCCTGTGTTTTCATCACACCCAAGCACAAGACACTATATGAACTGTACTCCTTACATTACAGAATATTTGTATGCCTGGTATCTGCAGTTACCTCTTGTTCATGTTGCCTTGTTCGTCGGATTAGTGTACTGTGGTGCACAGCTGCTCCCCTCTTCCCTGGATAGGGAAGGAAACAGACAGAGGGCTGATTCAGAAAATAAGGCAAGGGTGAAGGCCCCGGCATCTTCACCTTCAGAAGTATCCCAGGAATAGGGCAAGCTAGGACGCCCCCTAGTGTTAGGGTCAGGGAAGGAGCCCATGGTCCCCGGTCATCCGACAGCTGTGTTGTGACAAACATAGTACAGTCTACAGAGGTGGAAGCCCAATTACCCTTGCTTTTCCCCCTCGTCACACTTCTCCAATCGCCCAAACTGACTGTAGGGAACCACAGATAGGTGAGTCTGCAGAGTTGTTCACACATTCTATGCCATGGGCATCAGAAGTGTACTCCAAAGATTCACAGAGTAAAGAGGACAAAATCATCTGAACCAATGCTTAAATTTTTTTTAGCTCCGAGGCAAGACAAAGTATGGTCCGAGAAGCATCCTGTCCGTCGTCACCAGACATTAACTTCCAGGGGGGAGGTGATCCCGATGAAATTCAGATATCTGAGGCTCATGCGAACTGTACTGTGCTGTCAGGGCAGGAAGAGAAGGCTGACTCTGGGGCGAGGAATGGGATAACACATAGGATGATGATGAGGTTGTAGATCCCACTTAGGGTGAAACCAGAGGCACGCCATGAGTAGGTCATCTGAGGAGGTGGAAGAGGAGGAAGACTATTAGGTTACGGCGCAGACACAGAGTGATTCAACCACGACGAGCACTTCATCCTCAGCCACAACTGTGGCTGTGTTCAGCAGCATTCATTGGTCTGCTGCTCACAGGGGAGGCAAGGGTTGCCTAGCATGGGGCCTTTTTGACACCAAAAGGATGAGCCAACTCACGTTAGCTGCCAACTTTGCAAAAAGAAAAAACTGAGCAGAGGGAAAAAGTGCAATAATTTGGCTAATACATTCATGAACCTTCACATGCGCAATCAACATGTGTTACTCTGGCAATCCCATTGCGATAAAATGCGGACCAGTGGACCTCAACAACCATCAGCAGCTCCATTAACTGCATCTGTTGCTTCTTATCCCTCCTCTGTTACCATGCCAAGTATTTCCACTCAGGTCTCCAACTGCAGAACCTCCTGTTCTTTACCCTCTCCAGTCAGGCTGAGTGAGAGCCTGTCAGCTGTAACGGAAGTGGACATGCCTACTGTTTTTGACCAATTTCAGAGAACGCGCACACTACTACTTTATAAATCCACCATAACATCTCAGCCTGCACCTCACTCACGGTCTAGCAGTTTGTCCTGTTCACCGTACTCTGCCTGTCTCAGCACTGCAGCCAGCCCTCGGTCCCGCAGTTATCGTCACGTAAAAGATTGTTTCCTCCTACACAGGTGTAAGGAAGAAGACCAGGCTGTGGGTGCTGGCAGAGCGCTGGGTCCGGAACTTCTGTGGGGCCGCGCCTCTTTTTCAAGTGGGAGAAGGAAATTGAGGACGGAGAGGACTGATAACCTGCTGAGAGGGGGCGTGGTAAGCGAGAGAGAGACGGGGTTTTGCGCGGAAAGACGGCGTGAGTTCCCACCAGAGAGAAGGGAGAGCAAGGACCTGCTGCATGCCACAGGGAGAGTTAGGGTGTGTTTCCACAATCCGGAATGCTTCAGTAATTACTGCGTGTTTGACGCTGTGCGCTGGCGCAGTGTCAAACACGCAGCGTCCAGATGTTACAGCATAGTGGAGGGGATTTCAAGAAATCCCGTCTCCACTATGCTTAAAATCACGCAGGCGGCAGACCTGCGTTAACAGACATGTGGCGCGTCTTTATTTAGACCGCAGCATGTCCTATTCCCTTGCAGCGACGCTGCGTCGCCGCAAGGGAAATAACTCAGGCCTGTGTAGCCCTGCGGTCATTCCGGATGTGTTCCATGAACACATCCGGATTGACCGCGCGTTCACTAGGGGGCGAGGCTTTGGGCGGAGCAGACTTTCCGCTCCGTCCAAAGCGCTGTGGTTCCGGATCGTGGAACCACAGCCTTAGTCCACACTAGTGAGAGTGGACGAGTGCGGGAAGGACCGAGCGAGAGAGTGTTGTCTGGAACTCTCGACTGCAGAGCACGCCAAGCGGGAGATTATGGTGGAAGACTCCCGGCTGCAGAGCAGTGTGATGGACTATGGGCTCAATGGGTCAGACCAGTGACCGCCCGTGGCCGCCAGAAGAGTGCACACAGATCTGTTGGGCAGGGAAGCCTGAAGATCGCAACAGCGGCAACAGCCGGCTTTCAACTTTCATCTTTGGAGAAGTGATCAGCACTGGACACAAGATAAGTGAAACTGTTAAATGCATACACTCTGGCCTTCAGTTATCCTGTTCTTTGCGTTCTTTAGCTTAAAATCTGTTTAACCCCTTTTGCTTCCTGCGAGGAGAATCCTCTTTGTATTAATTAAACCAAATCCCTGTTAACCCTTGCTCTGCACCTCTGTGTTGCTGCATCCAATTTACCTGCATTACATATGACAAAGCTAAGTGGTTAAACTCCACCATCTCCAACCTGTTGGCCACGGAAATGCTGCCTTTCCGCCTGGTGGATACACACGATTTTCGAAAGCTGATGACCATCGCAGTCACCCAGTACCAGATGTCCAGTCGCCATTACTTCTCTAAGAAAGCTGTGCCTGCGCTACACCAGCACGTTGCAGACAACATCACCCGTTCTTTGACCAAATCTGTCTGCCAGGGTGCAGTTCACCACAGACACTTGGATGAGTAAACATGGCCAAGGGCGTTACATCTCGCTGACTGGGCACTGGGTGACTGGTGGCTGTGGGGGCAGGAGGAGAAGGGGCTGCTCCTCAAGGCTTGCAAGACAAACCTCTATATTTCACACTTCCTCCACTGCTTCTGCCTCCTCCTCTATCTCCTCTAGGGCCACCACCTGTGCCCTCAACCTCTGCCTTAATAAGACACGCATTCCAAAAGTGCAGAGCGAATCCCCTTCTCCATTCTGCTCAGCCCCGGCTCACGGCAATCAGGTAGTGTTAAAATTAATATGCCTTGGAGATCACAGTCATACTGCTGAAGAGTTGTGGACAGCTCTCGAGGCTGAATTTGATCAATGGCTGTCTCAGCTGAACTTGAATCCAGGGAAGACTGTGTCCAATAATGGTGCAAACCTCATGACGGCCCTCCACCGAGGCTATCTCACACACGTGCCTTGCATGGCTCACGTCCTCAACCTGGTGGTACAGTGATTTCTCCACACTATCCTGGCCTTGGTAAGCTGCTGCAGAAAGCACAGAAATTGTGTGCTCATTTGTGCCGTTCGCACCCCTCAGGTCATCGACTTGCATTGATACAGAGGTCTTTGTCCGTGCCAGTAAACAGGTTGATACCCGATGTGCCGATACGGTGGACGTTCACTCTGCACATGTTGCAGCATCTGTGGCAGCAGCAGCGAGCCCTGACGCTGTATGTCATGTCTGGGCCAACGCAGTACGTACGTGGGGCATATGACGTTTATGGATTAGGCACAGATTAAGGACTTCTGCACCCTTTGCACAGTTTTGAAATGGCTACTAAGATGGTTACTGCTGACGATGCTGTTATCCGCCTCACTATTCCGTTCATCTACATGCTGAGCAGACTTTGAATAGCCTGCGGGAGGAGGTGGTAGTCACAGAAGAGGAAGCAGAGGAGGATGCGGAAGGGATAACAATGTCTCAAAGTTTCAGACTGTCATCACACAGGTGGGTGCCTAGGAAGGGTGTATTACTCCGATCGAGGGGGGCTGGTGATACCCAACAAACTGTTAGTGAAGGTGCAAGAGCCGAGGAACAAATGGAGGAGGGTGAAGTGATGTTTGAGCAACTGTCATGAGATGAAGAGGATAATCTCCACTCTGTTGTTCATGATTGGCGGGAGGGTACTGAGGAAACAAGCATCAGTGTTACCCCTCCACCAACACAGCATGGGCCTGGAACTCATGGAAGAGCCCGACATATGAGTGCCTTCTTGCTGCAACATGATCCCCGTATAGTTATGATTCGAAATAGGGCTGACTACTGGGTTGCCACTCTGTTAAATCCATGTTAAAGAGTAAATTTTGCCAGATACTTCCCGCCCTGGAAAGGGTCCCGTGAATGCTGGAGTATCGAAGCACGCTTTTACACAATCTTAAGAGAGGTTTTACTCAAGACAGCAGTGAGGCACACAGTGTGCATCGCAGCTCTAGTCTTCCAACCTCTGGCACGTCAGTTTGTCAATGCAAAAACAGCAGCAGCAGTGTAAGGGTATGCCACACTAAGCGAGATCGCAAACGAAATCGCAATTGCGTCACCATTTATGACGCAGTAGTGATCTCGTTAGCGACTTAACTGTGTGTGACATGTAGCAGCGATGTGGCCCTGCTGAGATGTCGTTGATCGCTTATGAACGTTCTGAGCCGTTTTTTGGTCGTTGGTGTCCCGCTGGTGAGCCTGAATCGCTGAGTGTGACACCCTTTATGAACGACTTCACCAGCGTCGCAGACGGGACTAGGTTTTCCCAACGACCGCAGAGGTCGTTATACAGATCGCTGATGAGATGTGTTTGGAATCACACAGCTAAACGAGATCGCTACTGCGTCATAAATGGTGATGCAGTAGTGATCTTGTTAGCGATCTCGCTTGCGATCTCGTTTAGTGTGGCATACCCTTAAGTGGCAGAAGCAATTTCTGTGAGTCTTTTGACACATTTTTTAGACCAGCCTGTGCACCAGCACAGCAGAGTGCAAGTCTGACGTGGTGAACGACTTGAGAGGATGGTGCAGGAGTATCTAGAACTCATTATCAATACCATCAGAGAGGGTTTGGTCTTCAAAAATGCATGAGTGGCCTGAGTTCACCTCTCACGCCTTAGAGTTTTATCATTCCCGGCAGCCTGCGTTCTCTCAGAACGTGTCTTTAGCGCTGCTGGTGATGTCCTGACAGATAAGCGCAGCCGGCTGTCCCCTGAAAGTGTTGACCGCCTAACTTTCATCAAGATGAACAAGTCATGGATCTCTGTGATGAACGGGCACACGGTCCGCCACACGGTAGCCCGGGGTATCACGGCCTGTGATTCCTCCGTGCCGCAAATGTGACGAAAACGCGCACACACACGACAGCTGCTGCCGTCCGACCTGGTAAACTGCAGGGATTTTTAATTATCCCACTTCCACTTAGGAACTTGCAGCTCTCTGGCGCCCCCCTTACCCTCAGGTCAGTCAGGGAACTGCACCTAGGATAATTGGTCGCCAGACGGGTCACTTGGATGTGTGCTGGCTATTGGGCACGCTGCAGTGAGGGAATTATAATTACTCCTGGCTGCAGCCAGGCAGTACCCTTATAAACCCCGCTCCGTCACTGCCAGCGTCACCCAATAGATTAACACTTTACACCCCTTCCTTTTAGCTGCCACCAGCTACGTCTTTTGATGAACAATTTATCAAGAGGGTCCGTAGCAACCCCAAAACAGTAGCGTAGTGCTTCAGGCACGTGCAAATTCGTTTATAGAGCAGGAGAAACAAACTAATAAATTTATAGGTTTATTCCTTAAAAAGACAGGCAGTGCTTATACAATATAAAAGATGTAACAAGCTGAGGCAATATAGTTATGTACAAGACAATTAGAAAATAAAAGGGGTTAACATAAGGAAGATCAACTTACAGTTCTTAGATCATAGTAGGCAAGCCATGCGGTCGGGGGAGGGGAGACATCACAATGCATCACAGAGCTGCTATAAGTCTGGTGTCCAGGGCAGATCTGAGCCAGAATACCTGGCCCCTACCTTATAGACCTGTGGCCGTGACATCATAAACGGGGTGGAGTTACCAGGGTCCTCCACTTGCTGAAAGGTATGGTTGGAGTTCTGAAAGATTATCAGGAGCATAACTCATCCTGAGAACCTCGCAGAAGAATGGCAGACCTATCAATGATCTTACTTTGAAATGACGGTTCAAATGAGCCCACACGCGGGTGGGCTAGTTTATAGGGCATCCGAGAATTCCATTTCTCGGGTTCTGTTGGAGTTACGAGTTTACCAGTACCACGGGACCGTTGCCTGTCAGGCGCATGTTTCACAACAGTACTTTCGTGTTTCTAGCGGACGCTCCCACCGTGTTATTAACCAAAACAGAATGCAGTCTCCAAAATGGCTGCTAGTGTAGGAGCAGCACATGTGCTGACAATGGGGGACCCCTGCGGTGAAGCGGGAAAACTTCCAGCACTGGCAGCTCACATTACACTGCCTGAGTGCAGGCTGGGGGGGGTTGGTGAGAAGTATGAGAGCTGCAGAGAGAAGGAGGGGGCTTTGCTTTGTGGGCTTTCCGCAGTACAAAAAAAAAGATGAGGACAGCAATTCCAGCACAGCACTCATCACAATCTCCAAGGACTTTTGCACCCCAATCGCAGACTGCACAGACTAGGCGATGTTGTAGTATTTAGTGTGCTGCATTGATCTTGCATAATTGCAGTCTGTGATATCTTTAGTGTGGTTTCTGTGCATGCTGTTGCTGCTGCTGCTGCAGATGTTAACACTAATTTTTGGAAATGTGAACACTCCTGGTTGGGTCTCCATCAGCTGGGTTGGCTGTTGTAGAAGAGGTGTCGGTCCTCTAGCTAAATTGATATCACTTCTGTGGTGTCAGGCCCTAATTTTTGGAATTTTGAAGACTCCTGATTGCGTCTCCATCTGCTGGGTTATTGTAGTGGAAGAGGTGTTGGTCCCTATTATACTATTTCTACTGTAGTGAAATTGATGCCTCTTTGGTGTCAGGACCTAATTTTTGGTAATGTGGAGACTCTTATTTGGGTCTCTGTGGCACCCGTGCCACTGCCTTCTACCTCACTCTTCCAGCAGAGATGTCGACTTTATCACTACCGCAGCCCCTATCCCGCACTTCCTTCTTTCTCTGCTCAGACACGAGGTGCGTGCATCGCTCGCAGGTCCCCAGGAACTATGCTTAGGGGAATGTTCTACCTCCATCTTAAAGGGACTGTGCTTGTCGCCCTAAGGTGTTCCCTGCCAATAGGTGGGCGACACCTATTTAAGGCTCCTCCTCCAATATGGAGGTGACTGAGCAATGCTGTTAGTTTGCCTTGCAGGCTTGCTAGTTGTCAGGTTCCCCAGGTCCGCCCATCTGCTTGTCTACCCTGTACCCATCTGTTAATACCTATCTGTGCTCTTCTGTCCATCAGCTGGTCCAGCCTGCACCTGCCAGTACCTATCTGTTCAACACACGGTCCAGCCTGCACCTGCCAGTGCTCCTCTGTCTAAAACCAGGTCCAGCCTGCACCTGCCATTTCCCATCTGTCTAACACCCGGTCCAGGCTGCACCTGCCAGCTCTTCTCTGTTCAACACCTGGTCCAGCCTGCACCTGCCAGTTCCCATCTGTTCAACACCCGGTCCAGCCTGCACCTGCCAGTTCCCATCTGTCTAACACCCGGTCCAGCCTGCACCTGCCATTCTTCTCTGTTGAACACTTGGTCCAGCCTGCACCTGCCAGTTCCCATCTGTTCAACACCCGGTCCAGTTCGCACCTGTCAGTGCTATCCTGTTCCTCAGCTGGGTCAGCACGCACCTGCCTGTGCTCATCTGTCTAACTGCCGGTCTAGTCCACACCTGCCAGACCTGTACCTCAGCCAGTCCCATCTGTACCCATGGTTCCAGTGTCTACTTCCCACTGAGCGCTAGTATACCTACTCATCACTACTAGCTCCAAATATAAGAGGCTTCCTATCTATGTACTACCTCTACGCATGGGTCACCTAGTAATAAATCTTTCTGCATCTAGATGTTGTCCGTTCTATTTTCTTCCTTTTTCTTACGGTCCCACCAATGTTCTGTGTATTATTATCACGATCCCGGACATACATAGGTCCACTTATCTGTAGTAACCTATTACCACGCACAACATTCACGCTCCTCATCCTTATCAGCGAGCCTCTTCATTCACACTTACAACCGTCCTGTTTTTTTATGTTACTTTAATAAGTATGTCCAAAATCCCCCTATATATCTGCTGAAGTGCACTGTTTTTATCTCTTGGAACGCACGACCATCTTCTTCCGCTATGTCATTTCTGGTTTTACCGGAACTCATGCACTATTGGCCAAAAACCCCTTAGTGCCACCTTCTTCCTGTTTTAAACACCATGTCATCACACTGACATTAGACGAGCGGTGGACACCGCGTCTAGAGGCACGGTTGCCCTATCAACATGCGCACTTAAGGTAAATTATTTATATAACTAATCGAGTGGCACAAAATATGAATTCCTTCATCGGCTACAATGGTTGCATCCACCTGTCGTTCCACAGTACCATTTGTGAACTAGAAGCTGCAGTTCGGATCGCTGCTGTAAGTGCACTTCTATCCTATTAAACCCATTTTTCATGATCTATAAACTCACCCTGTGATCACTGCTTTTTAGATACCATGAACTCTACCAATAAACCTTTCAGATGTATTTTTATGTTCCGCATGCTAAGTACAGCACGGTATGTCGCATTTCACAACTATGGTTCACAATCAATTCCTTTTCACCACTCTGGGCCCTCAGGATAGTGTAAGATACGGGGCTGTTTACCTCGTCTATTATATGGATTTCTCCTATAAATGACCGCATTCCTTGTACTGTACATACTTTTGTTATCATATATATTTTTATTTTGATGTCACGTTATTTCCTTTATTTGTTTTTATTTATTATTGTGTTTTGGACCATTTGTTTGCATTCTGTGTAACTGAAGAAGGTCGCACCGGACCGAAACGTTTTCCTGTACTACAATAAATTTACCTTAAAGTATTATTAAGTTGAGTGCTAGGTTCAATGCTTATATACTATATGGTTTCGGGACCTAACCTTAGCACAATTTATTAGTTGCGCTCACGGTGTTTTCCTATACTCTTTGTAGGTCAGCCCTGGAGTTGCACCTGGTGCCACCTAGTTGTCCCTCCTTGGGTCGCGGTGTCGCCTCCTGCCACTTATTCTAGGTTGGATTTGGTAGGCAACCTAGTTAAGCCCCTCCAGGCTTTCCGAGAGCTACGACACAGTGGTTCCACCACCTTGCCAGCTACAGTCTCCATCTGCTGGGTTGGCTGTAGTGGAAGAGGTGTCGGCCCCCAATATACTAGTTATACTCTAGTGAAATTGGTGCCACTTTGGTGGTGTCTGCTCCTAATTTTTGGAAATATGGACACTCCTGATTGGGTCTCTCCGTCTACTGGATTGGGTGTACTGGAAGATCTGTCGCTCCCCATTATACTATTTCTACTGTAGTGAAATTGATGCTACTTTGGTTGTGTCTACCACTAATTTTTGGAAATGTAAACACTCCTGGTTGGGTCTACATCTGCTGGGTTGGCTGTCATGGAAAAGATGTTTCTCCCCAATATACTAATTCTGCTGTGGTGAAATCGATGCTGTCAGGAAAATATGAGTATTGCCTAAATAACCGAAGCACCCATCCGGGGCTACCTGTTGTATCTCCTTGGTTTGTGAATGACATGCTTCAGCAATGATCCCCCTTGCAGCTTCCTCCTCTCACTCCCTGCTCTGTGAGACACTCTCCCTCCCCCTTCCCTGCAACAGATGATCATTTTATGACCCTGACTAGCTGAAAGCAGTTCTTCTCGCCATGGATTTAACCTCTCCTTTGTCTATTCAAACTCAAATTTAATAACACACAATAATCCTACAGACAGGAAAAATATATTTTCGGGATCTGCATAATTAAACACAGCAATGTTTTAGTTAGCCTGTGTGCCCACCAGAAACTGGGAAAGGGTTCCTGCCTTCCAGTCGCCCGCAGATAGGTCATGTTTGGTATCTAAAGAATGATAAATTCGTAAGAGAAAATATTAGGCTATGTGCACACGTTAAAGATTTTTCACCTTTTTTTTAGCAGTTTTCTGCTGAAAAAACGCATGCATTTAGCATCCTATTATTAGAATGCATTCCGCAATTTTTGTGCACATGCTGCGTTTTTTCCGCGAAAAAAAACACAACATGTTCGTTCTTTTTCCGGAACTGCATCGATTCCTCCACCTTAGGAATGCATTGAACCACTTACTTTCCGCATGTGGCTATGCCCACCATGCGCAAAGCGAGCGGTTCATGTGCGGATGGTACCCAGGGTCTGAGGAGAGGAGACTATCCTCCAGGCCCTGGGTACCATATCCCTGTTAAAACAATTAAAATAAAAAATAGTGATATTCTCACCTTCCGGCGGCCCCGCAGCTTTCCCACTCCTCAGCAACGCTCCCGGCAACTCCCGTTCCCAGGGATGCCTTGCGATAATGACCCCTGATGACGTAGCGGTCTCGCGTGATGCTATGTCATCTGGGGTCATTGTCGCCAGGCATCACTAGGAACGGGAGTTGCCTGGAGCATCGCGAGGACCAGGAAGGCTGCGGGGGCCACCGGAAGGTGAGAATATCACAATTTTTTATTTTTTTTATTATTTTTAACATTAGATATTTTTACTATTGATGCGGCATAGGCGGCATCAATAGTAAAAAGTTGCTCACACTAGTCAAACACTTGTTTCACTAGTGTGACTAAACTGTCAATCCGTTTTCCAAGCGATGCTACAGATCACTTGGAAAACGCTAGCATTCTGCAAGCTAATTACGCTTGCAAAATGCTAGTTTTAGCAGGAATATGCATACCAATAAAATGCGTATTTTCCGCGGCAGGGAGTTCCAGGATTGCGCAGAAATTCTGTAACGTGTGCACATAACCTAATACTCCTGTCGTCACTCTGTGAGCTTCTCTGCGAGACTTATGGCCAGTAAAAGTTTTCAATAACTTTAAAAAAGGGGCGTGCCAGCCCACCTAGTGAGGTCAGCAAGGGGGAGTCCCTTGGTTTTTGGCAAAGGGATAAAGCCCAGATGCTCAATCAGGGGGTGTCACTTGCCTGGAGAATTAGCTACATAAAGCTGTGCAGATGTACCCTTTGTTCTGGGACAGTTCTCCTCCCCCCTCATCGACACGTCATACCTGTGACTGATATGTGTAAGTTCTTATTTTAATCCTCTTTTATTTATAACTGTTTGTTTATACTGTACTTTGTCTCCTTTTGTAATATCTTTTGTATTTTTGTAAACACTGCCTATATTTTCTGGAGTAAATCTATAAAATTTACTAGTTTAGTTTTCCTTGCTCTATGAACGAACTGCCACGTCCTCCACGCTAAACTACACTATCTTGTGGGTGGGTTTCTGACCCCATATTGCTTTAATACCAAATGAGGAGCTGGTGGCAGCAAAGTGTTCTGCGTGATTTGGAAGACCCTGCTAGTGACGGAACGGAGGTTTATGTGTGTATTACCCACCCTGGGACTGGGGATACACATACTGCCCTCACTTCAGAGTGCTCAATAGCCAGTACACGACTAAGCAACCTTTCTGGCGACTACTTAACGTGGGTGTAGTTCCCTGACTGACCTGAGGGTAAGGGGGGTACCAGAGAGCTGCAAGTTCCTAACCGGAACTGAAAGTGGAAATCAAAGTTGTGTGGGTTTACATATCCCATGACCATATATATATAAAATAAGTAAATTCTTCCCCCCAAACCCTGACATATTTGTGCCAGAAGTTGGATAGATAAACAAATCCCTAGCATATTGGTGGCAGAGCGGTGGGATCATAGAGCATTAGTGACCTGGTTTGAGCAATCATTCCTCTCACTTAAAACTTGCACGGTTCTTGCGAGGACCCTGCGCAAAAAGTTTTGGAGAACGAACTCAGTGTTTTAGTGCTGAGACAATACTGTGTGTATAGCAGTTACCCCCTCCCCTCTCTTTGTTTTCTGTCCTATCTTTTATTTGGCAATTATGGTTACACTGGGAGTGGCCTTGTTTTAAGCAGCAGTCCAAGGACACTCTTCTTGCCCTTTGCACGTTGAAACAGATTGACTCCACAGTCAAAACCAAAGGCCAAATGGTCACGGAACTGGTGCAACTTGAAGCAGATCAAGCCCATTCCCACAGCCCAGCGGAGGCAGAAGCCAGCCCAAGCGCAGGTGATGCTGCAGAGGTCCAACTGGTGAATGCCAGCCCTACTCGCAGCCAGGTGTAGTGTGGACCCCCACCTGCTGATGGTCTTGGAACAACTCTATGCAGACGATCGTGAGGAACGTCTGAAGCTGATCCTGCAGTTCCAAGAGCAAGAGGCCGAGAGAGCTGAATGGGAGGCCCAAGCTCGGAGAGACCATGAACTGCAGACAACCCCACTTCCTTCACCCTGCTCCCGGCACCCCAATCTATAAAAATCCGGGCCATCGGCAAGGGGCAGCAGATGCCCCCAATCCCGGTGACAGTCAGGGTTTTCCCCAGAATAATCTCTTCAGGAGCCGTTAGTTCGGCGATCTGCGCTACTTTGTCCGCGTCCTTTGGCACCCGGTCCATCACGAACTGTCACACCTCAGCTGGATAAAGTTGTAGAAACTGGTCTTGTATCATCAGGTCCGGCAGCTGCTCAAAGGTGGTCACTGACAGTCCTTGGACCCACTGATCAAATTGGGTTCTGAGTGCATGCACCATATCGTACCTATGTTCCATTGGAAAATACACCACTCCTGCTGTTGTCGGCGCTATTGATGCCATAGTCTGAGGAACTATTGATTTTCTAGCCAGAATTCAACATAACTGCCGTTACACTATCCGATGTTCTTAACCCTGAAATCCTTTGCAAAATTGTACTATTTTGTCCTCCCTTTAACTGTTTGCCTCCCTGCATGGAGTATTCCCCTGTTTAAGTAAAACTTAACCATTGCACTGCCTCCTGTCCGTCACTGCATCTCTCAACCTGCTCACACTTGGCATAGTCGGCAGGATGCAGTCCACGGTCGCAGAGGTGGCAGACCAAGAGGTCAGGTGTGCCCCAAGGGTCAGTATACCGCTGGGGGCAATGTTGAGTAATCTGCACCCAAAAACCTCTACAAAAAAAACCGCAGCAAAACGGGCATTTTAAATGCTGTGTTTTTATTGCCGAGAGAGCAGGATTTTCCTGCAGCAAAAGTGCTGCATGTGAATGTAGCCTAAGAATGCATGTTTTGCTGCGTAACTTAATGGTCATGTGCAAATAGGTCGCCATTGTAGCCTTGGAGTATATCCACACAAAGTCTTTTTGCTGAGTATTATGGAGGAGAGAAGCCAAGTTTTTGAGGAAGATTTTTGGGAGTTTCTGCTCAGTTTAAGCTCCAAAAACTCATCAAAGTCTCAGTGTGAATACAGGATAAGTGTATGTGCACATGATGTCTTTTTCAGGCACGTTTACTCCTTAACGCGGCTGAAAATACGGCTAAAGAAACGTTAAAATTAATGAACATATGTGGTGCAAAGTAAAAACAACTTGCGCTGCACATGGTCAGAGTTTGGAGATGTTTTACACCGCATTTATAAAGATTAAAAGCAGTTAAAAAAGAAGTGGTGTGACCATTCTTCAGGCGTTCACTATTTGTTATATACAAGCAAAAACAAGATGGCGGCATAGCCACCTCAAAAGTGACTGGGCAGATGGCAAAGAAGAAGATTAGGGAAAAACAATGGCAGCCTTTTCCTGAAGCGTCTTCTGCGTAAAAAACTAAGCACATATGCCAACATCGAAGGCTATGTTCACATGTTCAGTATTTGGTGAGTTTTTTACCTCAGTATTTGTAAGCCAAAACCAGGAGTGGGTGATTAATCCAGAAGTGGTGAGTGTTTCTATTATACTTTTCCTCTTATTGTCCCACTCCTGGTTTTGTCTTACAATACTGAGGTAAAAAACTCACCAAATACTGAACGTGGCGTAAAAGACTGATTGCTATGGGTAAAGAAAATTTACAAAATGGATTTCTTCATCTGAGGTATCATTTTAATCAGTATGACAGCGCCAATATGGCCCTTTCTGCACTTTACTTAGTAAAATGCTGCT